>CABHPH010149233.1:51009-79420 GCA_902168325.1 Peromyscus nudipes
CACCACCACCACCACCACCACTATCATACAGTATCTGGATATGTATGGGTGCTTTAGGTAACACAAAATGTAAGTGGTTTCTGTCGGTACACTGGGAAGCACTGAATGACTTCCTTTATTGGACTTTAAAAGAAAGTCCTATGTCTACCATTTGCCAGTTCCCCTGTGGTAAATGTTGCTTGCCATCCTGACTGAATTCAAGTTATTGGTGGGACATCCCTCAATGCAGAGCTCAAAAGAGGTCATGTGCATGATCAGAAATGAAGAACTGGTATAATCTGGCATTAGCACTTACACCCAGTAGTGAGTTAATCCATCTGGGCATGCTCAGAACTCCTCATAAGGCAGGCAGACAATCCATCTGAGCGTACTCAGAACCCCTCATAAAGCAGGCAATATTAGCATGTTCAATGAGAGGCAACTCAGAACCAGCAGGATACAGATGTGGAAGCCATAAGACCTTGTGGGACCCGGGAAAGATGAATATCAGAACTTTCTGCTAAGAGGTGGGGCAGGAGAACAATAGTGGACCCCAAGGT
Organism: Peromyscus nudipes; assembly: GCA_902168325.1. NCBI lineage: Eukaryota > Metazoa > Chordata > Mammalia > Rodentia > Cricetidae > Peromyscus > Peromyscus nudipes. The sequence continues at coordinate 51,549 of CABHPH010149233.1, forward strand.
AGATAGCCTCTACTGACTGCTTCTGTGCCCCTCCAGAGCTTCCTGCAGCAGACTTCTAAAGAGAAAGGCTATGCCTGGATGGGTCTGTCAGACCTGAAGCATGAAGGCATGTGGCACTGGGTGGATGGTTCACATCTGCTGTTCAGGTAAACCTGGGAGAAGAGGAACAGTCTATATCATTGCACAGTTACTTACTTCTGTTGCTTTGGTAAAGGTATCTGATTTAATACCAGAATTTTCCCAGGGGCCTGCCCTGAGAAAATCCTTCTCAGAGTCCTGGGGAAGATGCTATGTCCGGCATGGGGTTATCTGAGGGAAAAGAATTTATGCACACTAGTTTCTTACATTCATTTACTTTATTTCTCTCTATAAAAAAAAAAAACAACTTCTGTCTACACAGCTTCAGTTGCATCCTGACATTCCGCTCCTCTCTGTCCCTTCCTCTCTGTCCTCTCACGGCCCTCATAAGATCTTATGCTTTTGATCTCATCTTCATCTTCAGTTTCTCCATCCATGCTCATTCCTTCTCTTCCTACTCTCTTGACCCGACCCAATCCTTATTCTCTACAAAAGATCTGCCTTGTTCCTTTCTCTCTGGCCAGGAATCCTGCTCCAGTCTTTACTGCACCTGGTTATGCAAAAAGCACTTTTGTCCTGAGTCAATGACTCTGCAATGCTACTAGGCCTGAAGGAAGGGGAGGGTCTGAGCTTCATTTGCACAAGAAACAAAGCTAAGCATCTACAGCAGCCTGTCTCCTAAGCTCTGTAGGGGTGTTACCTAGTAGATCGGCAGTAGGTCTGAGCTTATACTTTTTGCCTTAAGGCCTAGTAGTATATGAGTGCATAAGAAATTCATAGCAAGAAACAGCTGAATATTAAAAGCTGAATAACACCAGATATTCCTTGATAAATGGCTTCCCTCTTGACAGATTCCTTGACCTTTCTAGGTATAGCTTTATTATATACAGCTGAATCTCTATAATACATTCTTGTGGCTTAGAGCAGCTTAAGAGAGAAAGGATTTACCTGGTTCACAGATCCAGGGGACTTGTTGCATCATGGTGGAGATGACATGGCAGTAGGAGCCTGAGGTGGCTGGTCACATGGCAATGGCCATCAGGAAGCTGAGAGTAAACAAGTGGGCCAGGCTATAAGAGCTTGAGGCCTACCCCATTGATCTGCTTCCCCCAGGGGCTAAAGGTTCCACAACCTTCTCAAACAGCACCAGCTGGGGACCAGGTGTCCAAACACTGAGCCTGCAGGAGACATTTCACACTCAAACCACAGTGGCATCAGCAAATGCTACATAGAGTACTCCTGTGAGTATTTCTCCATATGCTAGCCCTCTAGGCATAAAAGACATTTACTCATGAAGGAAGGAATCCTTCATAATCATGTATTGATAAGATGCCAAGGGCCTAGAAATCCACCAGCAGATATGGAGGAGGGGTTTGTAGCCCTCATGAGTCATTTAAATGAAGCATATTAATGGAAAATCTATGGGATAATGTATTCTTGTTGCTGTAACCAAATACCTGACAAAATCAATGTAAGGAGTGATTGATTTGGCTCACGGTTTGAGGGTACAGTCCACCATAATGGTGAAGGCATGCTGGCAGGAGCTTGAGGAAACTGGTTGAAACTGGTTCCACGCCATCCATAGTCAGGAAGCAGAGGAAAAGATATGAATGCTGGTTAAAAACAAAAAGGCACAGGGCAGCGGTGATGCATGCCTTTAATCTCAGCACTTGGGAGGCAGAGACAGGCAATCTCTGTGAGTTCGAGGCCAGCCTGGTCTACAGAGTGAGTTCCAGGACAGGCACCAAAACTACACAGAGAAACCCTGTCTCCAAAAAACAAAACAAAACAAACAAAAACAAAAACAAACAAACTAACTAACAAAAAAGGCAAAGCAAAACCAACCCCAGACTACTTTCTCCATTCTGTGTGCACACATGTGTGGGGCGGGTACATGCACACATATGTGGGAGCATGTGCATGTATATGGGAAAGGGTTAAAGACAAAAACTCTTATTCTGGTCCCTGTGGGAATGACCAATTAAAGCTGTATACCAGGCTTAGGACTGGCTAGTATGGCGTGTCCATGGTTTCTGGGACGTAGATGCTATTCCTGGTTCTATGGTCTTTGGCTCTGGATAGGTACATAGGGGCCAAAAGTACAAAATCTTGGGAATGAAGATGGTTAAGTCTGTGGAATATGAGTTGGTTGGTTATATTTGAAGAAGAAACGTCAGTAAAATGACCCCCTTCAATCATGGAAGATCACAAGGATCATGGACCAAGGTCAAAGGACTTGGGTACCTCATTGACCCCACAACAGGTCACATCTGCTGTAATGTATGAACGGCAGATGTGAAAGCATCCCGTTTCAATAATAGAAACATGGTTGAGGGGCCGGGCGATGGATGAGTTGATAAATTGCTTGTCGTGTATTCTAGCTTCATTTCTGTTGCTATGATAAAATACACTGACTAAAAGCAAGTTAGGGGAGAAAATGGCTTAGTTCATCATTTATAATTTCAGGTTCTAATCTGTCATTGTGGGGAAGTTGAGGCAGCTAGTAACATCATATCCACAGTCAAGAGGAGAAAGAAATGAAAGCGTACATGCTCACTTGCATGCTGGATTTCTCCACTCTTATGCAGTTCAGGACCTCCTGCCTAGGTGGGGGCGCTGCTCACAGTGGGCTGGGTCTTAACATGATTAAGAAAGTCCTCCACAGACAGTCCCACAGGCCAGCCCAGTACAGACGATCCCTGAGGCTGTCTTTGCAGGTGACGCTAAGTTGTGTCAGGTTGACAATGAAAACTAACCATCACACGGTGCAAGCGTGAGGACCTGAGTTCCATCCCCTGAATCCACCTGAGAAAGCCAAGCGTTTGTCATCTCAGCGCTGGAAAGGCAGAAACAGTGGATCCCTTATGCTCACTACAGTCAGCCTCGCTGAATCAGTGAACTCTCAAAAATTGAAGTGGAGAGTATAACTAAAGATATCTGGAGTTGACCTATGGCCTCTATATGTACAACCATAAGCGTGTATATATTTCTGCACATAAACACACACACACACACACACACAGGAGAGGGAAGAGGGGAGAAACAGGGTTGATAAAAGGGAGGTGGAACTAATTCTCATATTTTGATGGATGTTAGCCAAGGAAATTTATGGAAAAAAAAAGGAACATTTAATTGGGGCCCGTGGTTCCAGGGGGTTAGAGTCTACGACCATCATGTAAGGAAGCATGGCAGCAAGAAAGCAGGCATGGTGCTGGAGAAGCACAAGACAGAGAGGGCTAACTAGGAATGTTGTGGACTTCTAAAACTACAAAGTCCACCCTCAGTGGCACTCCTCCTCCAACAAGGCCACGCCTAACCCTTCCCAAACAGTTCCACTACAGGGCCCAAGCATCCAAATGTATGAGCCTGTGGGGGCCATTCTCATTCAAACCACCATGATTGGTTTTGCAGTTTCATGAAATATTGGAACAAAGGAGAGCCCAACAACGAAGGGGAAGAAGACTGTGCGGAATTCAGAGACGATGGCTGGAACGATGTCCCATGTACAGTTGAGAAATACTGGATCTGCAAGAAGTCAGCTACGTCCTGCCCCAAAAAATGATGTCTCATCTGTCTGTAGCACCTGTTGCCAAAATGACCCTGCAGGGTGACTGAACTTAACCCACAATGTATGCCAGTTCCTTCCTCTGTGAACATTAAGGTCTTAACTGGTTCCTCATTTGCCCTCCCCCTGCCCAGTGTGTGTGTGTGTGTGTGTGTATGTGTGTGTGTGTGTGTGTGTGTGTGTGTGTGCCCACGCACACGTGCACGTGCACCAAAGGTAGGATCTCTCATTTTTGCCTTGTTGGTGCTGGCCAACTTGGCTAGGCTGGCTGGCCAGCACACCCTAGGAATCCTCCTGTCTCTGCTTTTCAGAGCTTGCATTGGAAGCAAATGCCAGCATTCTACGTCTTTAAAAATGGCGGGGGGTGATTCACAGATGCAGTTTAAGAGACAGTGATGGTGGGGTGCTGTGTAGCAGGAAGGATCCCTGGAAATAGGGTACCATTGAACTGTTAGGTAGGGGGCATCTTTTAAAGGACTTATGACAGAAACTGAGTGGGGCATAAGGAGGGGGTGAGCTGGGCAGTCCGGGTGGCCCACCCACTAGGAACCAGGTGCCTCTCAGTCTCAGTCACAAGGGTGAGAGACAAGAAGGAACCAGGTCCCAGAATTCCCTTCTGCCATTCCTGGCCTCCATCAAGGACATCCTGAGAACTGCTGCGTTGATGGCCCCTGCCCCAGCTGGCCAATTTCTGTCTCCTCATCAGAACAAAATTAAAACTGTACCCATTAAGCAATAGTTCACGTAGCCACTTGGAAATCTCTGTTCCCTTTCCTCTCTCTATAAAAGTCACCTTTTGGGAGTCCTCCTGCAATTCTGCAACACCTTTCTTTCTACAGCTAGTTTGTTTTACTTGGCATGGTATCCCTAAGGCCCACAGTATGGAGTCTATCATAACATTTTCCTATTCACTCCCAAATAATATTCCATTGTGTGTGTGATAGTTAAGCTTGGTTGTCAACTAACAATCTCCAGTCAACTAAGAGACAGGTCTATGAGCACAACCATGAGGGTATTTTTTGGAAGTTAAGGGGATTCTGATTGGTATGGCAGTGGAGAGTGCAGACGTGCTCTCTGTTCTGGTCAAGTTCCAGCAATAATAGTCTGTAACAGGGAATTGTAAGCTAAATAAACCCTTTCTCCCCTGAAATGTTTCTGAGTAGTTTATCACAGCAACAGGAAACTTAAGACCCAGCATCTCTCAGTGAACCTGGAGCTTGTTCCCTAGGCTGGGTAAGCTGCATAAGGCTGGCCAGAGTGCCGCAACCATCCCCTTGTCTCTGCCTTTCCAGGTCTGGGGTCACAAGCATGAACTACCATGCCTGGCTTTTTACATGAGCTCTGAGGATTGAACTTGGCTCCTCATGCTCACATGGCAAACACTTTACCAGCTAAGCAGTATCCCCAGCCTGAAGATGTGAGTCTTTACAGAATTCATGATATGTAAGCATTTTCTCCCATCTGTGAGTTTCTCTTTTATTCCTCTTCCTGATTTCAAGGAGAATGCTGGTAACTTTTTTGCAATATGAACGAAGCTCACTATGGTTTCTGTGAGTGGGGGGGGTGATACATGTGTGTGTACCTGTGTGTGTTCAAATGCACATGCCCATGCTCATGCATGTGGAGACCAGAAACTTCCTCTACCACTGCCTGCTTTATGCCTTTGAAACAAGGTCTCCTCTGACTAATTGTAGAACACCTCCTTTTCAGCTAGGCTGGCAGCCAGGGATGTACACAACAATCCTCCTGTCTCCACTCCTACCCCAGTGCTGATATTAGATGGTCACACCCAGTTTCCGAGTTAATGTCAGCTGTCAATGGGATATGAAAAGAGGAGGAGATAAAATTGAGAGGGGAATGAGAGTCCAGGAAGAGTTGGTGGGAGGGATAGGAGTGTGGATATGATCTAAATACATTGTGTATGTGTGAGAAATCACTGAAGATGAAATTAAAGACTGGCTGTTTGTTCAGGATATATGTATGTGGAGAAACACAGCATCTCACCTCAGGCAGTACCTCCCTGGTGATGAGTCATTCAGGGGCTTGGACTCCCAATAGGAGAGCAGGATGAGAATGGCAGTGGGTAAAGCCCTTGCTTTGGAAGCCTGAGTACCTGAATTGATTCTCAGAACTCACATAAAGATGGAAAGTGAGAACCAACTCCACAGAACTGTCTTCTGACCTTTGAGCGCATGCTGTGGTACTCCTGACACACTAGCAACAGTAGGAATAGTAGTAGTAGAAGTAGTATTAATAGTAGTAGTGACGATGAAGAATGGCAGTCAGCCTGGGTCTGTTTTCTGACCTTTATTCACCCCAGGTAAGGCAACCGTGATGGATCAAAGAAACAGTTCCACTCAAATCTAGCTCAGTGAACCATGAGTTTATTGGGATTACTTATAAGAGTATGAGAGGCTCGAAGGCATTGTGACATTTTTTTGTTTTCATTTAAATTAGCATGCTAGGCATTAGAAATTTCCTAACAGACTATGTTTTACTAGATTTTCCTTTCCAGGGGAGCTGACACTCTCTTCTGACCTCCATGCTCTCCCTTAGCTAAATTCTACATCGTGTGGTTTAAAGTCTCCTAGGCAAATCTGTTGGTAAATTCTTTATAACATCAATCACCTTGCATTTCTTCTACATCATTCCCACCTGTTAAAGCTATTGGAAACCTTTCATAAAGCTGCAATTCAAAGTTCTGTGCCACAGGGCACTAAACACTCAGGGTCCTCCTGTTTCACTGAGCCTCTGTCCAAGCAATGATAAGCTTGGCCAAACAGCCCAGAATGCATGGTCTGAATGACTGTCCTAACACAGTCAGAAGGAAGGGTTCTGTTAGAGACGTCAGCCAAGCTTTTTAAATCCAGCAGCCATTCCAAGAACACCAGGAGCCTCTAGGACTTCCCTTTCTATTAGCTGTTCTACCGTGTTCCTAACCATTTCTGACCTGTTAGCATAGTAACAGCATTCTTCCTTCAAATGGGCACATGACCCCTTTTACAGCTGTAAGAAATATATATCATCTACAAGGACCTGCTATTTGGATCCGTAGCCAGCAGTAGCTTGTTAAAGAAATCATATATCTTTTTTTTGTAAACCTCTTATTTCCAGAATTATCAGGGCTAGTAAACTTCCTCATATCATATCAGAGTCCAATCCTAGGATCCCATCATGGCTAGCCCTATGGAAAGCATTATGACCAAAATTACCATGAGTCCAAAGGGAAGAAGGGCCATCATGATCCCTGTCTCCAAATGTCCCCTGCTGAACTCTGAAACCTTCTGTAGTGGTTAGACCTGTTGGCATCCAAGTTTACAGCTTGAGGCTGGTCCCATGTCTCTGGAAGGTGACTCATATAAACTGGTCTAGGTGGACTTTCACAGTCCAGGTCTCTCTATAGGTGGGGGGAAGGGGGAGCATTTCTTGGTCTGGTCTACACAGCAGAAGAAGGAGCAGCAGATTCTAGCAGTCTTACTTCCCATGCATCCTTGCCCCGTATGCATATAAATTTGCTCTGATGGGGTCTGTGTCCCTTCCAATGGCGAGGGGAGCCCTTGAGCCTGGGGATGCCTGCCATGTAAGTGTATTGTAAACTTAACCCACTTTATTGAACATTTAATTCTCCATAACTAGTTTTTTATACACCTGACTTTGAATATTATATTATTTACTTTTAAACTTGTTTGAGTTACCTGTTTTAGGCTTAACTTTGACATAACCAGAATGACTGAATATTGGGAGATACAAATTGGTCTCTCTCCAATCTGTCTCTGTAAATAAGTTACATTTCACTTGACATGGCTACAATTCTGGGAGATTATGCCTTAATTACCTTTGTTTCAACAGTTTAGTATAAATTAGCAACTCTCACAAGATTAGAATTTATAAACTAAGAAAATGTATCCCTGTTAAGATTTTAAGCCTTAAAAATCCTAATTTTGCCGGGCGGTGGTGGTGCAAGCCTTTAATCCCAGCACTCGGGAGGCAGAGCCAGGAGGATCTCTGTGAGTTCGAGGCCAGCCTGGTCTCCAAAGCGAGTTCCAGGAAAGGTGCAAAGCTACACAGAGAAACCCTGTCTTGAAAAACCAAAAAAAAAAAAAAATCCTAATTTTAAAATGATTTTTTTTTTAGTACCAAAATGTAACTTGTGGCCATTCTCTGTGAATCCCGGGTATGGACCTGGTCAGTGTGCTGTGGGATGGTCTGTATGTCAAATTGCTCTGATTGGTCAATAAATAAAACACTGACTAGCCAGTGGCCAGACAGGAAGTATAGGTGGGACTAACAGAAAGGAGAATTGAGAGGACAGGAAGGTGGAGGGAGACACTGCCAGCCACCGCCATGACAAACAGCATGTGAAGATGCCGGTAAGCCACGAGCCATGTGGCAAGGTATAGATTTATAGAAATGGATTAATTTAAGATATAAGAACAGTTAGCAAGAAGCCTGCCACGGCCATACAGTTTGTAAGCAATATAAGTTTCTGTGTTTACTTGGTTGGGTCTGAGCGGCTGTGGGACTGGCGGGTGACAGAGATTTGTCCTGACTGTGGGCCAGGCAGGAAAACTCTAGCTACACTAGTGTCCATCTTCCTGTCCAGTATTTACTAAAGCTGGATTCAAATTTGGCTCACAAGTTGTGGTAGTGGTCTTATTCTCACCCAGATTAACATTTCATGGAGATAGGATAATAAAGACAGGGACAAAATTATAAAAAAAAAAAATTTGAAGCCAAGCCAGTGAAGGTCTGAATATGTCATATGCAAAGATAATGTACTTAATGCTAAAAATTTTTAAATGTTCCTATGAATATAAACTGACTTAAAGATCCATGTCTAGTCATGTATATCTTCTCTAACCTTCTTAAGCTTTAGCTATTTGGAGAAACTTAGTTATGTAAGATCTGTGGTAAAAATTAATTGTACACCTTTTGTTCTTATAGATGTACTCTTCTCTCCTGTACTTATATCCTTTGTGCTAAAATGAGCCACCTCATAAAAAATATGTTAAGTTTGTTTAGATTTTGCAGAAGTATACTATAAAAGGATCAGGAGAGCGAGATGCCTAGATTCTCCATCCCAGCCCTCAACTCCAACAGTCATGTCCACTTTGGCAACACATTCGGAATTTCCATGACCCTGATCATGGTCCAGATGCAATAACCAAAGTAATTAATATTTATATAAGCTAAAATAACTGAAAAGGATATAGATCAAAATTATTTTCATGCCGTGTCTGAAATAAGTACTATTTTCTGTCAAAACAAATGTTGCAAAGTTACTCTGACTCTCATGTACCACTAATGCAGCTGCAGGTTTTGCCTCTAAAAGCATTGCATCCTTGAGCTCTGACACCAGGAGATTCTGAGATGTGAGTCTCCAGTCAAAATGGAAGGACCCATGGACTCTTCCGTTGTTGTTGTTTGGTGGGTTTTGTTTGTTTGGCTGGTTTTGTTTTTTGGTTTTGTTTTTGTGTTTGTTAGTTTGTTTGTTTTTGAGATGGGCTCTTTCTACATAGCCCAGGCTGGCCTAGAACTCACTAGGTAGACTAATCTGACCTCATATTCACAGAGACCTACCTACCTTTGCCTCCCGATTGCTGGAATTAAAGGTGTGAGTCCACTGTGCCCTTTGGGACTCATATAGTCTTACTTAGCTTAATCTGTGTTGTTTGTATCTTTCTCACATGAATTATTTCAAGATGAAAAACCATTTTTTTAGATTGAAAGCATCCAACCATCTTAATCTTTACATATAAATCCCCTTGATCAAACAATTTAACATTTTTAAGTACCATAAGATACAATAACAATAAATTTGCCATTCATTGAAAAAAAGTTTTCCCTAAAGGAGACAAGGTGCTAAGCAATGTCTTTTTCGTTAGGACCTTTACCCAGTAAGTATAACAGCTTTCCCATTGTTGCATAGGTGGATTCTTTTCCTTTTAGACCTGGATTCCTTCCTTATGGAGGGGCTCCCAGGTCTTAATTGGACCTTTTGTGTCAGAGAGAGAGAGACGGAGAGGGAGAGAGAGAAAGAGAGAGAGAGAGAGAGAGAGGGGGGGGGCAGATGGAGCAGGCTTCAGGGATGCAAGTGAGTTTGCAATCTAGGTTATCTGGATCAATCCAGATCAATCAAACCAAAACAAGCAACTGATCTTCTCACAGAAAATTCATTCTTCCTAAACAGCCTGCACAGAGGCGTCTCCACCACATACAGCGTTCCCTGACAAGCACGCCTCCAACCACTCTCACATTCATTTGAAGCTTACAGCACCTTCCCTCCTAGTGTCTTCCTAATGGGAGATCTGACTGCCAGCCTTCCCCAACCTGTTGGCTGTACTAGGAACCCTTAGGGCTTGATCAGGGCCCTCTTCCACCCCATAGGATGGGACTGATTGAGACCTGGAGGTCTCTGCAGCTTGCCTTATCCTGCAGGTTCCCTGTTCAGTTTTTCCTTTTCTCTCTGAGTCTGTACTAGTGATCAGCAGTCAGGAGAGTCCAGAGTGGCCTGCAGGGAAAATCCTGACTTCCCAGGCTCCTGCTCCCCAACCAGCTGAGCAGCCTTCTCAGTTAGGAATTACTCTGCACACTTAGAGTTCATGAAGGGAAGGTTCTTTAATAGCATTTGTCCAGCTCTGGCTAATACTCTTACTAACTTACACACACCTAAGACACATGCATTACACACACACACACACACACACACACACACACACACCATCATCCTTAAATATCTTTCAGGTCCCAGCCCTAGCTTACACTTGGAACATTTTAAACAGAGACAATGTGAGAGCCAAAGCCACAAGGCTGATTGCCATCTTTGCTAAGGTTGGAGAAGGTGAAAGTCATGTGACTTCACCATCTTTGGGCATGGAGAAGACACTTGTCATGTGATTTCACCACCATCTTGACTAAAGGCGACCATGTGGAGTGGGCCTACCAAAGAGGCAACAACAGATCTATAAGATAGTTTGGATTAGTGTTATGCATGCATGGCAAATCCCCAGCTGGCCAGAACAGGGTATCCCACGAGTGCAGGGAACCATGCTGGGCAAATGCGACAGCCAGCTGGGCAGATGCATGCCATTCGGGCATGGCTTTGGCTGCGGTGGTGGCCAGTAACTCACAACCCAGATGCTGCATCCATGTGGAGAGTTTATTATAATAGAGAGAGATGAAGAGAAAGGTAGGAAAGAGAGAGACAGAGAGAGGCAGAGAGAGAGAGAGGCAGAGAGGGGGGTGTGTGCACCTCCTGGGAGCAAAAGCAGAAGAGAGAGAGGAAGGGGAGGAGTTTTTCCTTAGAATGAGGCTTTTACATCAGGACGCAGGGAGGCGCCAAGGGGGTGTGATTTCAAGGGGTGGGTCAGAATATTGACAATTACAATGGATTTTTGTGTGATAATTCCGGTCCTGTCCTGAAAACAAGGTTTATGAAAGATAGGATTTAAAAACTGTGCGTGTTTAATAAGGTGTTGAAGCTGCACTTCCATGCTTTTATATGAGAATGTACCTTGCTCTAGCAGCTAAACTTTATAATTTAAGAGTCACCCAGGTAATGGTTTTAAAGACATGAAGTGATCATGGGGAACATCTGAGGTTTGCAAATGTGTGGCAGGGCTAGAGTTCCTAAAGAGAGCCCAGTTGCCATGGTGGACCTTGGCAGTTTTGGAAATGCCGGTGCCATGTGATAGTCACCAGAAACTCCAGCCACAGTGAAATGGAGCAGGCTGGGATCTAAAAAGCAGGTTATATATGTGAAGCCAAGGGTGGGGCCAAAGAGGTGATCCCAGCCCTCAAGAAAACCAAAAGGATTGTGAATGAATCCCAGATACTGAGTTTTGGATTGTTTGCTCTATTGGAGCTTGGTTTTGCCTTATGCAGATTGTGGTTATGTCCTGTTTTCTCCCTCTTGAAGTAGAAAAAGGTACTTTATTTTTGATATTTCAGGAACACACAGTTGAGAGATTTTAAACTTTTTTAAGGGGAAATTTTAAAGTTTTACAGAAATTTTAAAAAACTGGATACTTTTTAAAGAGCAGCTTTTAAAATATTTAAATTTACAAGGCTATGGGACATAAAAATGATAAAGTCTTTTTCCTAAGGTCAGTCATTTAGATAAAGTTCCCATTCCCTCATGGACTTGAAGAAAATTCCTGCTTGCTAAAAAGGGAGTCATTTGCCTGGTGGTGGTGGTGGTGGTGGCGGCGGCGGCGGCGGCGGTGGCAGCAGCAGCAGCAGTAATGGTGGCGCACGCCTTTAATCCCAGCACTCAGAAGGCAGAGCCAGTCAGATCTCTCTGAGTTTGAGGCCAGCCTGGTCTACAGAGCGAGATCCAGGACAGGCACCAAAACTACACAGAGAAACCCTGTCTCAAAACTCAAAAAAAAAAAGTGGAGTCATTCTCCTTATTTCTGCCAAAAGGAACTTGTGGCCCTTCCATTAACATACAACTATGGTGCCTATTAACTTGTCAAGGGCAATACTATCCTCTAGGCTCCCTCAGTTCCTGTTCACAAGCCCTACCCCAGCAAGTCCTAGTATTATGAAAGCTAATAAGTTATTGTAAACTGTTAAAGATAATTAAGAAAAAACTGACTGAAGTCTTTAAAGAAAGAACAAAGTAATATAAAAAAAAAGTAAACCATGTAAGGATGGGAAATACACAGTGATACATGATCCTAATTAGTCTTAGTAATAAAAACCTGGAGTCAGATACCGAAGGTGAAAGCTGAAAGATCAGAGAAGCAGAGCAGCCACAGTCACTTCTTACCTCTACAGAAACTCAGAGTAAATGGGCAGAGTCCTGTCTCTGGGATCCTCAGACTGAATGGGGCCAAGATTCTTTCTCCACCCACCTTATATTCCTGTCTCTACCTCCCATGTGCTGGGATCAAAGGCATGCACCACCACCACCCAGCCCTGTTTCTCTTTTAGACTGGCTCAATCTCCTGTAGCCCAGGGTGACCTTGAACTCCTGATCTTCCTGCTTCCTCCTCCCAAGTGCTGGGATTAAAGGTGAGTGCCATCACTGCCTGACCTCTATGGCTACCTAGTAGCTATGTCTGCTCTCTGATCTCCAGGCAAGCTTTATTTGTCAGAACACAAACAAAGCATCATACAACAACATGGGGCACCTGGATCTTATATGTTGCTTTGTTGACTTGGAAATTTTTTAAATGCTGATGAGCAAATGGCAGCTGCTGAGAGACATTGGATTATAATAGGAACTGCTAAACCAAACCAGCCTGCATACTTTAGGGATGTCTTGGCTTCAGAATGGAAGCCAGGAAATGTAGTGCGTTGGAGAAGAGGTTATGCCTTTGTTTACACAGGAAATAAAAGGCTGTGGATTCCTTCAAGGTTAATAGAGATCAGGTTTGATTAGGGGAGACCTCCTGAAAATATTGGCTGAAGACAAAGAAGTAAACCAAGAAAAACTACATGGCAGGTGACGTATGTACGGGTCTCTCTGCATGGGAACAGTTCTGAGACTGGACAACAAATGTTACAAATAGTTTCCCAGGACTTGACCACTGTCTCAATTTTCTCAGGGTCCCCTTGAGATGCCATCGCCCCAGACAACAGGAAGCAGTCTAGAGAACACGATGCCCACATTCCCAAGAGATAGGGTGGATGGCTTCTGGTCATTCAGTGGATGTTTGTCATTGTTTAGGGGGGTTGTTTGCAAGTTGTTATTGGTTATGGTCAGGGAGGAAACTAAACAAAGGAGGTTAGATTCAGGGATCTTTTTTCATGAAAGGGGAGGGGGTATAAGAAAAAGTAGATTATTGAATCTACTTTTTAAATAAAAATGATAAGATAAAAAGGTAGATTATTAAATCTACTTAAAAAACTGCTAGTCTCAAATATTTCACATTGGTATGGATTTGTTCTATATTGATACAAATTTAAAGTTATTTTTATTATACTATGTATGTTTCTACTCTTGTTTAAGGTATTGTACCTATGAAGTTCATTTAAAATGTAATATATAATTAAAAAATACAGGTTAATAGTCATTTATAATGATCAAACTTTTAGTCATGTTAGAAATGCTTTCATGATTAAGCCTTGGTTTGTTTAGCTCAAATATATTTAATAGCTAATAGTCCTCAAACTTGTCAGAGATCCAATTAATAAGACATTTAAAATATTGAATGGAAAAAGCTTACTATGACAGAGAGAGACTCCTGGCTTTTAGCAGTGATCCCAAAGTCTCCAAAGAAAATAACAGGGTACCACAATGACTCCACCTGAATTGTGGTAATGCTAACTACTGGACAAGAATGCCCTGATACAGCACCTGCCACCAGGATCCAGCCCCAATTGTAGACAAGTAGGACACTGGAGAATTGATTGCCCATTTTTCCTAGACAAAGTAAAATTAGTCTCACCCATGTTACTCCTCCATAGGAAAAACTCTTACCTTCTGGACCTGGCAGCCAAAGACTGATACTGTCCTGGTACTTCTGCCCCCAATGCCATAGAGACCACAAGAGCATGGGTTGGCTATCTAGGTAATGGACTAGTTTCTGTCATTTTAATTGATACACAGGCCATTTGGATTATACTTCATGCTATAATTCATCCTTCTCAAATGTCTGATGATATTTATGACTAGGCTAACCATAACTTTGTCAACTTAGCAGCAGCAGGCAACCAGATTCTTCCCCAAGGCTACAGCTACCTTGTTAGCTTATTTCATACATAAAAATCAAGCCTTGCTATTTCTAGAACTACTAGGTCTCCTTTAGAGAAAAGGTAGGCAGGTTTGTCTTGCTAACAGGCTGGAATACTAGATCAAAAGGAAACTCCCTGTCACAGGGGACAAAATAGCTACCTATAGTGCCTATTGGCATAGCAGGAAAGGTACCTGTTAGAACCAAATAGACCCAGATCTATCAACAGGAAAATTCATTACTGAAATAGTTCTGTAATATTATAGGGCACTCAACCTGCTGTATGTAAAACAGAGAGGTTATTGTACAGCTTAAAGAGAAAATTGTTGTTTCTATATAAACCACTCAGGAATTATTAGAAATAATCTGGCAGTGCTACAGAAAAAAATTTTATTACAAAAAAAGAGACCTGAGATGAAGTAAAAAACTGGTCCCCATTCTCATTTCCAGGTTCCTTCTAGACAGTAACTCTGTCAGCCATCACAAGGCCTTTGGTCCTTCTGTTTCTTCTAATTGCAGTTGGCTCTTGCATCACTGATGCCTTAACTGAATAATAATTCCTGTCTGGGTACTGTTAAGCTGATGGTTATTAGATCCCAATATAAACAGGTACCCGTCACAGAGTCAAGGATTTGACTCAGGATACAACTCAAAGGAGCAATGTAAGAGTCAAAGTTACACTTTAAATTTTAATTACTATGCATAAGAGATCCATGAAACAAAAAATGCCTCTGATCTGCAAGCCCCTTGCCCAAGGACAGATAGTTTCTGAAATGCTGGAGGCTATTGTTTATGGGAGATAACAAGTCACATGTTTTCACTCCCCTAAACAAGTGTGTTTGACCCATTTGCACCAGATGTGCTTAACCACATGTGGCCAGGGGTTACATAGGCTGGAGAATGTCAGGATGCACGCTTGCCCCGGATTGGATGTAGGCTGGAGAATGTCAGAATGCATGCTTGCTCCTGATTGGACCTGATGGGAAATGCAATAAATCATGGGTTTTCCTTCTTAAGCCCTTGCCCTACTTAATTCTGGGCCATTTCCCAGGAACCTGGGCATGGACCTGGCCAGAGCCCATCCACCTGGCCAGTATTTAATTAAAGCTTACTTTAACCTTCACTTTAAACTGTGGCCGTGCTCTTATTCTTGATTGGTGGGAGTGACAGCAGGGTACTGCAGGCCAACAGGAGCTTCCCCCAGCTGACATGCTGCCAGAATTATCTCCGTAGTTCTGCGTCAGTGCTGTTCTTTTCAAACAGTTGTTGCCTGGGATCACCTTGCCCACCTGGCAGAATTGTGCTTTTCTCAAGGAGAGGGCAAGGGGCTCGAAGGCAGGTCAGGACTTAACACTGGCTGTCACTTTGTGCAGCCTCCTTGAGCGACCCTAGAGGCCAGCGTTGGTATAGGGATAGTTCTAAGGGCTGTTGCAGGTCAGGGTTGTCTCCTTTGTTCCAAGAATGGAGTCCGATGGCTGATGATCCTGGTAAGCGAACATTTCCATATCCTAGAATCATGAATTCAGCTTATCTCTAACAGGCCTGGTTAGCACGTTACTCATCTCTGAGGTATTTTGGAGGTGGCCTCCCTGAGCCAAATTCTACTTTATATGATTTAATATCTCCTGAGTAAATCTATTAGTAAAGCCTTAATAATCAGCCCTATTACTATGAGTTTCTTCCACATCACCCTCATCTCTCCAACTCCCAAGATAACCCTTATTCTCCATGCTAACCTCTCAGTCTCTTTTCTTCTTTTATGTTCCATGTGTCTTTTAGCTATGGTTATAGCGTGTGTGTGTGTGTGTGTGTGTGTGTGTGTGTGTGTGTTTTGCATATACATGGTACAAGTGTGTGCATAAGACTTATATCAGCATCATCCTCCACCTCTCACCCACCTTATGTTTTGAGACAGGATCTCTCAGTGAACCTGGAACTCATCAATTTGACTAGGTTTGTGGAACAATGAGCTCCATGACCACCCTGTCTCCAGTGCCCACCACGCTGGAGTTACATGTGTGTGTGGCCACTTCCAGCTTTTTACTTGAGTGCTGAGATCTGACCTCAGATCTTTATGCCTGTGCAGCACGCGCTTTACCCAGTGAACCACCTCACCAGCTTGGTTTTTCAAAACTCTACGATTCTGACGCATCTAGGGAACTTTTTAATTCCTCCTTGGAACTATTTGATTCTCCTAGGTTCATAACACAGAGGTGGACTGTCCCTGTTCAAATCCCAGCTTCACCATGAACCAGCTATGTGACTGTTATTAGAAGTTACCTAATCTGGTTGTGAAGTTCCTCCGCTATCACAGTGTGGAAAGATCTGAGGAGGAATGAGTCCACCCAGCAGTCAGATGTCCTGACAGCAGCAGGCACTCAATTGACAGGAACATGAGAACAACAAAATCAGCAGAAATGTCCATGAATCAGGAGCCAGCAAGGCAAGACAGCCTGGAGTCAGGGGGGACAGAGGAACTTCAAAGATGGGGTGTTGCTCTCCTACACTCAGCATAGGTGGAAAGGGCATAACAAAATGGATTTATTGTGTAAGTTATTGGCTTTGAAAATGTACCCATAATTTCATCACACCATGAACACATCAGATTTTTCTAGGAACCCCAAACTTTCCAACCCCCACGCCTGCAAAAAAAAAAAAAAAAATCTCAACCTCTAGTTATCTGGCACAAGACAGGCCATGTGAAAGGTGCAGTCCCTCCCTCAGGCTCTTCCGCAATTCATGGGCTTCCTTTTTTCCCCTTCCTGACCGAAAGGACATTTAGAGAACACTAGCAGATAAAAGCTGAGGTCTCCAGCAGTCCCAGGCACCAGGGGACAGTGGTGACCATGCCTGGCTCCACAGAAACCAGGATGCAGCAGCTGGGTTCTGTGGGTGAGGCTGGGCTGGGGTGTGGGAGCATGGTGAGGGAAACCAGTTGGGGCAGCTCAGAGTTGAGCCTACCCAGGCTCTGACTAGAACTGTGTTCCCTCAGAGGATGAAGAGTGGATGGTCAGTGGCACCAGGTGTCCTAGTAAAAGCTCCAGACTACAATCAAATTCTGGAATCAAGAATTTGGCAGGTACGGCAGGGTGAGGGGCTGAGGCAAAGTGGAAAGCCTTCCCCAGAGTTGAAAGCTAGAACTCTAAACTTCTCTTTAAAATCGTGGACCACCAGGAAGGCTGGAGCAGGGAATCGTGGGCCACCAGGAACGCTGGGGGAGGTGGCTAGGGGAGAGATCACAAGCTGTGGGACGAGAAGGCCAGGGAAGGGAATCGTGAGCCATGGGGAGGTGGAAGTTGGGACAGGGAATTGAGGGTCCTGGGAAGATAGATGGTAGACCAAGAAATTAAGGGTCTTGGGGAAATGGAAACTAGGGTAGGGAATCGAGGGTGTGGGGAGGTATGATATGGAGCAGGAAATCACAGACCATGAGGAGATTGAAGCCAGCGAATGAAATCACCGACCATGTGGGGGTAGAACCTGAGAGTCTGGATTCACGGCTGGTGGAGGAGGATGCTGATTGCCTGTTCTGGAATCAGCATAAGGCAGGGACATCACCATACTTAAAAGTCCACTTTTTCTTGGGCAGGATGCCTGGGACACAGCCCCTTGGTCCTGCAGCTGCTCTCCTTCCTGTTCTTGGCTGGGATCCTGCTGATCATTCTTGTCCAAGGTCAGGCACAATGGAGGCCTCAGCTCTCTGACCCGGTTCTCCAGCTAGGGCCTTCTCTAGGTCTAGAAGGGAAGTGGGGTGGGCAAGTGGATGGCATGTCCTCTGAGGATTCCCCCATGTCTGCTGTGAGAAGGAGAAAAGAGACATGGGTGGATCTAGTTCCTGGATCTGTTTCTCCTTATGATTCAGTTTTTTCTGAGTGGTAGGTTTTCTAGTCTTTGAACAAGATTAAGGAAGACATTAGTGAGAAACTTTCCTAGACTGTGGGGTACTGACATGTGCCTACAGTCCCAGCTGCTGAGGAAACTGAGGCACGATGATTATTTGTGCCAAAGAATATGAGAGAAGCCTTGGCAACAGAATGAGACTCATCTAAAAATTAATAAATAAATAAAAATGTAACACAATGTCTCAGAGAACCTAGTGCAGGACTCAGCACACAGAGGGTGTTTAATAATGAAACTTTCTTTTTTTCCCTCCTCACAGTTTCCAAGACCCCAAACAACCAGGGGCAGGAGGAATCTAAGCTTAAAGAGATCTACCAGGAACTGACCCAGCTGACAGATAAACTCTGTGAGTGACCAAAAGCCAGAAGTTTCTATGCCCCTGGGAAGGGCTCCATGGGAAAGGGGTTAATTTTCTTAAATTGTCAGATCTCCTTGAGTCTCAGTTTTCTCCTCTGTGAGTTGAGACCACAGGATAACAATAAAAAAAATGGTACTTGGTATTTACAGGGGTTGTGCACACAATAGGAACTCAGTGTCCATGGGGGCTGTGTACACAGTAAGCAATCGACGTTCACAAGGATCATGTACACAGTAGGCACTTAGTGTTCCCAGAGAACATGCCCATACTTGGCATGTAATACATACAGAGGGTGCACACAGCAGACACTACATGTTCTCTGGGGCCATCTACGCAGTTGATGTTCATAGGGGCCATACACACAGTAGGTACCCAGTTAAACTGTTCTCTTGGTCTCTGCTCTGATTGCTAAGCCTCAGTTTCTCCCAGTCTGGAGGATAATACTTGGGCCTCCCGGGGTTGGGGTTGGGGAGGAGGTGTAGAGAGGGGAATGGTTCCCTAGGATGCTCTGTCACTCTGAAGGGCCTGAAGGTTGAGCAGACAAAGAACATGGGCATCCAAGTGTGAGTTCATCCTGACCCATCCCCTCCCTGAGACTAGGCACTCTTCAGGGTGTTCAGTTTCTCAGTCTTCAAAGGAGATTAAACAAGACACCCATCAGAAACTGTCCTAAGTGCTGGACTAGCAGCACCTACCTGCAGTCTGAGCTACTGGGAAGATGAGAGAGGGATGGCCATTGATCCACAGGAGTTTGAGAAGCGCTGACACCAAGTGAGACTCATTTACAAAATAAAATGCCACTTGGCTGGTGCAGGAGCTTAGCAGATAAAAGTGCTTGCTTCCAAGACTGGTGACCTAAATTCAAGCCCTCAAACTTGCAGAAGGAGAGAACTGACTCCTACAAGCTATCCTCCATGCATAGAAACATGCATATGTGCATACACACACACACACACACACACACACACACACACACACACTCACTCTTTTTAAAATGACACAATGTCTCTGGAGACCCTGTGCAGATCATGGCACACAGTAGGTATTTAATAATAGCAGTTTTTTTCTTGGCACAGTGCCCAAGATCCCCATCTCCCAGGGGCAGAATGAGTCCATGCAGCAGAAGATCTCTGAGCAACTGGCACAGTTGAAGACTGAACTCCATGGTGAGAAACTAGAGATCCAAGGCCTTAGGTCTCTGTAGGGTCAATTTTCTTGAGCCATCAGACCTCTCTGAGCCTCAGTGTCCTCATCTGTGAACTGGAACCACAGAGTAACAACAAGGATGATATTTGCTGTTTACAGGGACTGGGCACACAGTAGGCACTTGAGTTTATAGGAGTTGTATACAGGGTAGCCACTCAGTGCTCGTAAGCACCATACATACATTAGGTGCTTAATGTTCAGAGGTTCTTAATATTCATATACACAGTGTGAACTCAATGTTCAAAGTGCTGTACACACAACAGGTACTCAATTAAGCCAGTCTCTTGGTGTCTGTTCTGAGCTTTGAGTTGAAGGAGATGGATGGGGACTCCTGGGCTTTCCTGGGGTTGGGGAGAGATTTAGGAAGCAGAGAAGGGAATAGTTCCCCAGGGTGCTGTGTCAAGGGAAGATCTTCACTCCGGAGAGCCTGAAGGTTGAGCCGAAAAGGCACATAGGCATCCAAGTGTGGGTTCATCCTGAGCAGCCCCCTCCCTGGAAATAGACACTCTTCTAGGTGTTTAGTTTCTCAGACTTCAAAGGAGATTAAAGAAGACATCAATGAGAAACCATCCCAGAAGCTGGGGCGGTGGCCTGGGCCTGCCACTTGGGAAGTAGAAAGGGAGTGCTCATTTGTACCAGGCAATTTGTGACAATCTGTGACACAGTGGGGTCCATAAAACACGATGTAGAACCCCAGGGACCCAGTTCAGGTCAGGGCAAACAGGAGGTATTTGATAAGGGCAGTTCTTTCTTTTTCTTGGCACAGTCTCCAGGATCCCCAGCTCCCAGGGGCAGAATGAGTCCATGCAGCAGAAGATCTCTGAGCAACTGACGCAGCTGAAGGCTGAAATTCGTGAGTGAGAAACTAGAGGTTCTGAGGCCTCAGGTTGCTGCAGGGGTCAATTTCTTGAGCCATCAGAACTCTTTGTGCCTCAGTTTCCTCATCTGTGAATTGAGGCCACAGGTGACAAGGATGGCACTTGATGTTTACAGAGGCAAGCACCCAGTAGACATTCAGTGTTGACAGGAACCATACATACACTAGGTACTCAGTGTTCATAAGGACTATGCATACAGTAGGCACTCAGTGTTCACAGGGGCACACAGGAGGTACTCAGTGCTTTAGGGACCATGCATACACTAGGTATTCTGTGTTCACAGAAACTTCGTGCACACACTAGGCAGTCAATGTTTTTAGGGAGCACACACACAATAAGTACTCAATGTTCACAGGGGCCAGGCACACAGTAGGCACTTAGTGTTCATAGGGACCATATACACAGTAGGCACTCAGTATTTACAAAGCCTGCACTGGTCAGCTTCTCTGGAAGAACAGACTCTAAGAATGAATATTTATCAAAAGGCAGAGAACCCATTAATCACCCAGTCCACACATCTGGATGCCTCAGAGTCCCAGTCTGGGGGCCTAGAGGATTCCTGGAGAGCCACAGGCCTTCAGGTCACAATGAAAGGAGCTGGATCAACGTCAGCAAAACACCAGAGACAATAACAGGGTAGATGGGAAAATGGACAGACAGCTGCAGCCCTGCTTTTCCCTTGACTTGGCATGTCGGGCCAGCACTAGGAGGTGCTGCCCACTAGATGCGGGTCTTCCCTGTCCTGTTACTCTTTCCTGGAAATACCCTCACCTCCCTGTCCCAAAAAGTGTCTCTTGGTTCATTCCCGATCCAATCACATTAACATCAGCTGTGCCATGAACACAGTAGGGACTCCATCTTCACTGAATTTGTGCGCACAGTAGGCATTCAGTGATCACAGGGACTGTGAAGAGTCATCACACGATGTTCATGGAGTTACGCACAGAATAGGCACTCAGTATTCATAGGTATCATCTGCACAGTAGGTATGCAGTGTTCACAGAGCAATGCACACAGTAGGCACTCAGTTAAGCCAGTCTACTGGCCTCTGTTCTGAGCTCTAAGCCCCTACTTCTCACCATCTAGAAGAGGAAATGGGGCCAAGACTCCTGGGTGTTAGGTGTCCTAATCTTCACAGGAAGTCCCCGACGTTGGGCTGTGGCACATGCCTGAAGTCCAAGCTTCTTGGGAAGCTGAGGGATGATTCGTCCTTATGCCCAGGAGTTTGAGAGGCTTTGGCAACAGAGTGAGATCTGTCTCAAAAGAGAAATGGCATTATGTCCCTGGGGACCCATCTCAAGTCAGTGCATACCGCAATTGTTTAATAACGGCAGTTCCCCCTCTTTTCTCTTGGCCCAGTTTCCAGGATGCCTAGCTTCCAGGTGCAGAATGATTCTAAGCAGGAGAAGATCTACCAGCAACTGGTGCAAATGAAGGCTGAACTCTGTGAGTGAACAGAGACCAGAGGCCTCAGGGCCTCAGGCAGTCTTTACTGTGGGTCCTCAGACATCGTTGAACCTCAGTTCCCTCCTCTGAATTAGCACTTGGTATTTACAGGGGTCATGAAAACAGCAAGCACTAAATGTTCACAGGAACCTGTGCACTCGAAGTTCACAGGGGCTGTGCACACAGCAGGCACTCGGTGCTCACAAAGGCCACGAGCCCGTCCCCTGGCCTCTGTTCTGAGCTCTAAGGCTCCACTTCTTCCAGTCTGGAGGAAGTGGGGACTCCCGGGTTCCCCTAGAGTTGCAAAGGGGCACAGAAATGGAAAGGAAGTGGTTTGGCAACATGCTGTGTCAAGGGAGGGCCCTGACTCTGGAGAGCTTGAAGGCTAAGCAGGCACAGGAACACAGGCATCCAGGTGTGAGTCCATCCTAACCCACTTCCCCAACAGTCCGCCTGTGCCGCCCCTGCCCCTGGGACTGGACGTTCCTCCTAGGAAACTGTTACTTCTTCTCCAAGTCCCAGCGGAACTGGAACAATGCCGTCAAGGCTTGCCAGGAAGTGAAGGCTCAGCTGGTCATCATTGAAAGTGATGAAGAACAGGTACATCTGGTGGGATGAAGTCCTGGTCTGTCCATACACCTGGCTCCTGATCACCTGGGATTAAGACAGTTTGCCAATTACGTGAGGGAAAGAAGTAACGAGTAGAAATGGGGGGATCCCAAGCTCTTGGCGTAGAATCATGTACTAAACATTTGTGAGTGTTTGGCAGACACCTGAAATGCAGTAGATATCATCTCTGTGCTGGTCAGAATTTAGCCACCTGCGCTCTGAGAGACAAAAGTCTTGGTATGCAGGCTGATTGGATAGCTCAGGAGACAAAGGTGTTTGCCACTAAGCCTCACAGGCTGAGTTCAATTCCTAGGCCCCACGTGGTAAAAGGAGACAATTGACTCTTTTAAGTTGTCCTCTGACAGACATACCTGCACTGTGGCATATGCATGACCCATCCAAACAGACATACAAGTAGATGCAATTAAAATTTAAAAAAAAAAAAATTAAGACCTGGTGTGGGGCTGCATCACAAGCTTGAGGTTCAAATCCAAAGAAAAGGGAGGAATGGGGTGAGATGGCTCAGCAGGTGAAGGGGCTTGCTGTCAAGCCTGGCTACCTGAGTTTGGTCCCCCATGGTGGAAAGAAAGAACTAACCCCAAGTTGTCCCCCGACCTCTACGTACGTGCTGTGGCATGCATACCCACGTATACATATGCGGTACACACACATACATACATATATAGACACACAACTCTCACACACAACGTGCTTGCCAGTTCCCCAGGTGTAAATATTCTCACCGTGGGTAATATCAAATTTATAATGAAGTGTCACTGAAGAACTGAAAAGAAGGGCCACGCATCTTAAGCAAACATGAGTTAGTGTGATCTGCTTCCAGCACATTAAGGGCGCTCATGAGGAAATTCTATTGACTTACTCAGAATTCTTTCTTTTTTTTTTTTTTTGTTTTTTGTTTTTTGATACAGGGTTTCTCTGTGTAGCTTTGCGCCTTTCCTGGAACTCACTCTGTAGACCAGGCTGGCCTCGAACTCACAGAGATCCACCTGCCCCTGCCTCCCGAGTGCTGGGATTAAAGGCGTACGCCACCACCGCCTTAAGAGAGATCCGGCAACATTAGCAGATGTGGGTGGAGAGTCCAGCTGTGTATCTCCTTTTTTAAAATATAGTGTTATTGTTTTTCAGACAGGGTCTCACTCATTAGCCATGGCTGATCTGGAACTCACAGAGATCCTGTGGAGTTCTGAGATTAAAGGCGTGTGCCTCCACATCCAGCCAGCTGGGTATCACCTTGTGCCAGAGTGCATGTGCCCATCCATAGTCTCCAGACGTAAAAAGAGCTAATATCGTCCAGGCATACATGAGTGCCCATGGCCTGGAAAAGAGGAAGGGGAAAGGTGGGGTTGCAAGCAGAACTTCCTGGGAGAGTTCGGGGAGGCACAAACTGGAAGTGGGGAGAAGAGATTTCCCTGACTCTCCTCCTCTTCCCCTCCAGACCTTCCTGCAGCAGACTTCTAAGGCTAAAGGACCAACCTGGATGGGGCTGTCAGACCTGAAGAAGGAAGCCACATGGCTGTGGGTGGATGGCTCACCTCTGTCATCCAGGTAGATCCAGGAAAAGGGAACAACCGTGAGAGTGGAGTGGAGACAGGTCTTCGATGCTCTGACCTGAGCTGTCTTTGGGGCTCACTCCCCTCTCCCCGGCCCCTTGGGAATAAGAGCTGCCCACATTGGCTGATGGAAGGAGATCTCCCTACCCATGCACAGACAGAATAGCAGCAAATCCCCCCAGGAAAGCAGCAAGAAAAGCTTCCCACTGAGGGGTGTGGGTTTTAATGTAGGGTATTAATAGAAAATACAAAATAAAGCAAGGCCACGGGTGAGGGGACTGTTACCAAGGGAAGATGAAGTGCTGGGTTGGGTACATAAGTGTGTTTATACAGTAGCATGATGGAGCCTTGGGTTCAATCCCCAACACTGCGTAATCTGGTATGTGGTCCATGCCTGTAACCCCAGCACTTGGGAGTTATCAGGAGAAGAATCAGAAGTTCAATGTTATCTTCAGCTACATATTGAGCTCTGAGCCAGCCTGGGCTACATGAGACCCTGTCTCAAAAAGCTTTTGGAAAGGAAAAGTAAAAAGGAAGTAAACGGGGAGGAAGGAAGGGGAAAGGGGGTAGGGGAGGAAATGGAAGGGAGGACAAAGATAGCTTAAAGGTAGTTTATAAAGATGCTCCCAGATCCTGCAGCATGACGAGAGATCATGGGAAAGAACTGCAATAAGCCAGAATATACAGGAAGGACACACAATGGAAAGAGCCTTTACTTTGGTGTCCATGCAGAGGAACAGGAAAGACAGGCTTAGTATCTATTAGTTTGTCATTTCAGGGTCCTGACCTTTAGCTGTCTGGTGCTTGGCATGGGGCAGGTGCATTGTGGTCCAGAGTGCAAGAACCCAGTAAGGAAGTGGAGTCTGGATTGGTTGGTTTACATTTGAAAACCACGCTCTCTCAATATAAAATATAGCTAGAGTCAGAATTCAAAGCCACCCTACTCAGGCGTGTCCCTGGATTCAGAACAAGGCCCATCCACCATATGCATTCTGGGGGATGTGAGACACTGAGTTCCAGAAAGCTAAGAACATGGTTCACAGCATGCCACTGCAGCAGACTAACGTTTTGTTGACCGACTATCCAGATTCCAGAAGTATTGGAATAGAGGAGAGCCCAACAACATTGGGGAAGAGGACTGTGTGGAATTCGCTGGGGATGGCTGGAATGACTCCAAATGTGAACTCCAAAAGTTCTGGGTCTGCAAGAAGTCTGCGGTCCCGTGCACTGCCAGCTGAGACCCAGCCCATCTCAGCTTCTGCCCCCATACTCTTCTGACGGGTGGATGGACGGGCGTGTCTCAGCTCGCGCCAGCTCCGATCCCTGCCTGTTAGTGTGTTGACAGAGCTCTGAGACTCCTCATCCTCGTGTGTCTCCTAGTTTCATTTCTGTTGCTCGGACAAAAAGCCCCTCAAGGGAGAAAAGGGCGTATTTTACCTCACGTTCCAGCTGAGGGTCCGTCACCACAGGACAGTCAGGGCGGCAGAAGCTTGAGACAACTGGTCACGCCACATCAACAGTCAGGAACAGACAGAAATGCACGCCTGTACACTCACCCCCTTGCTTGCTGGTGCTCAGCTCAATTTCCCCACTCATACAGTTTAGGACCCCTGCCTAGGGAATGGTGCCGGCCACAGCGGGCTGGATATTGCCTCATCTGTTAATTAAGACAATCCCCCCACACACAAGCTCACAGACCAACCCAGTGTAGGAAGTCCCTCGTTGACACTCTTTTCCCAGGTGACTCTGGATTATGTCAGGGTAACAATTAAAGATAACTGTCGCAATGGGACTGGCTCTCTGGCTTTCAGGTTTCACTGGGTTTCGAGCCCATGGCTGTCCCTCACCTTAACACTTCCATATAGTTAACAGATGTGGGATGCGTTCAGAACCTGGGTGTTTTCCATTAACTGTCTCTGTCTTCCTTACTGAGATCAGAGGTGTGTGTGCGTGCGTGCGTGTGTGTGTGTGTGTGTGTGTGTGTGTGTGTGTGTGTGTGTGATGCATGTACACATGTGTGTTGATACATACATTTTGGAGGCCAGAGGAAGACGTTGGTACCCTCCTCTATAGCTCTCCCCTTCATTCCTTTGAAACAGAACTTGGAGTTCAGTGTTTTTCGGCAAGGCTGGCAACCTGAAAATTGACATCCTCCTGTCTCCATCACCTCCTAAAGTGGGGCTGCAGGCACAGGTGGCCATGCCTGGCCTTCTCCAGGTGCTGGGGCTGCGAGCTCAGGCCCCCTTGCTTGCACAGCCGCACTCCTATCCGCTGAGTTTCTCCCCCGCCCTCCGTCCCTTGTCAGGTGTTCTTGCCTCCTGTTGCTCAATAAAGCATCCTGAAAAAATGCAAGTTGGGGGAAAAAGGGATTATTTTGGCTCACAGTTCTGGGTTATAGCTCATCACTACAGGGAAATCAAGGCAGGTAATCACATCACATCCAAAAGAAAGAATAAATGCACACATGCCTAGCTTTGTCTATTCTTCCTCAGTCGCCCAAACCTAGAGAACAATGCTGCTCATGTTAGGGTGCCTCAATTGACTTAAGACAATGCCCTCCAGACATTCCTTCAAGCCCACACAAAGTAGACAGTCCCTTGTTAAGGCTATTCTTCTAGGTTGTGTCAAACTGACAATTAAAGCTAACCATTCCATCGTGTCATCTCTGCCTGGTCCCCTGAGACTTGATGCTATCCCCGTACACTTTCCTTGATCTGCTCAGCTTCCATCAACCTGCCTGAAACCCTTTGGCTGGGAACCTTCCCCGGCCTCTGCAGCTCATCATGCAAACTGAAGCATGACAGAGAGAATTTCTTCCCATCCATCCCTGACTTCCAGGCATTGGCATACAAATACATCAGCTCAGGGGCTGGAGAAATGGCTCAGCAGTTAAGAGCACTCACTGCTCTCCAGGAGTCCAGCTCTCAGCACCCATGTCTCCAGGGGAATCTATCACCCTCATATGGCCTCCATGGCCATTTGCACTACATGAGGTGAACATGCAAATGTATGTGTTTGTACACACACACACACACACACACACACACACACACGCACACGCACACGCACACGCACACGCACACGCACACACACACACACACACACACACACATAAAAACTAAATAAAGTAATAAATACACCAACTCTCTCCTGTCTTAGAGATGTCATGGTGGATACTAGGAGGATCTCCCAGATTTCTCCCCTGAGGAGAGCATGTTTCCCCTGCTGCTAGACATTCTGTTGAAGGCAGCTGTTACCTTTCAGCCTGTTAATGCTTAGACTTCTTCAACATGAGACTTCCTGCCTGGGGCAGCTCAGGTGTGTGAGACAATGCTGTAGTCTTTTCTGTTCCTTAGTTCCTCTTTTTCTTAACAAACGTGTTAGCATTACTTTTTCCATGTGGTATCTTGGATGTAACTTCTCTTTTTCTTCAGTCCCAAGTAGTCCTTCTGATATCCTCCATGGCGCTGGCTTGTCTTAGCCTATGGACCTGCACCTTTAAGATGCTTTAAGGTCTAACAGCCTGAGGAAACCAGGCCACTCCCCCTCCTGAAGCTGACCAGCTTTGCTGGGCAAAGC
>CABHPH010149234.1:0-22998 GCA_902168325.1 Peromyscus nudipes
GATTATCCTTTACTTAACAGCTAATACCCATTTATAAGTGAGTGCATATCATGTTCATATTTCTGGTTCTGCTAATAGCCCACTCATAATAACCACTATAGTCTTGGGAGCTCTAATTCATTCCCACAAAGCATTACCTAACCATTTCTACCTTGAATCTAAGCTATGAAGAAATATCAATCTACATTTGACATGGGTTCAGAGTAAGTACAACCTTCTGGAGGACCTTTCCATTGAAAGTTATTTGCTACAGTTTATGTCCTCAAAACTCATGCTGAAATCCTGGCTTCCAACATGATGATATCAGGGGAGGTCTTTGAGAAGTAAGTAGGTCATAAACATTCCCAAGAGTGGAATCTGTCCTCTTATAAAAGGGGTTGAGGACATCAGTTTGGCCTTTTTCACCATGTGAGAATAGAGAGCCATGTTCCATTTATGAAGAGAATTTCCTCACTAGACATCTCATTTTTCAACATCTTTCTTAGAATTCCAAGTTTCCAAGATATGAACAACAATTTTATGACCATAAAGTGTTCAGTCTACAGTATTTTGGGTATGTCAGAAAAAACAGACTAAGTATTGCCAAGTTCTCAAAAACCATTCCACTGTTCTATCAAGTCATCTGCTTTAAGATAGCAAGGGACAAACATAGTAAGATAGTGAAAGAGCTTAGGTGCATTGTACATCCAAATAAGTTGACTGACTGGTGCAGTACATAAAGACAACCATAATGGTGAAAGAGGCATTCTCTGTGTCCAAAGATGATAGCTTATGTAGAATTACTGTATCTAGGAAAGGCACATTCATATATAAATTTTATCTTCCAACAAGAACACAATGTTGCCTTTTCCATGATTAAAGCAGTAGATACAGTATCATTGAGTGCTACCTCAGGGCTGTTTACTCTACTTAGAAAATTCCATTTGGTTCATGTTTCACTCAACAAATCAAACTGTTAGAGACCTTTTGCTTTAATTTGGTATTGCAGTGCTCAATGTGGAATCTTGGTTTACTGCCCCCATATCTTTAAATTTGGCTTGATCTAACTTCATGCTCCTTTCACAGTTATCTCATGCCTTTGATACCTAGTCCCACCTTCCTTCTACACTCTAAGTGAAAAAACATAAGCACTTCTTTAGGGACTATAGTGCATCTCCTCATGGGTCCCACTTAGTATCCATTGCCAAGGGCTTACAGGAGCTGAACCTGGTTATAGCTCTAGAAGCTGAAGAGGTGAGGAGGGGGCTTAACCTCTGAGGTGATCCTCAGACAGAAATGGAGAGGTTGAGACCTGTCCAAGGGAAATCAGAAAGAGTGGGCAATGTCGCACTTTGGCCGGGGAGGTAGGCTAACTGCAGGTCTTCACATCTTCATGCTGTCCTTCAAATCCATTCCTCCAGTCTCACTCCCAGCTTTGTAGCAGACCATCTACACCCTTCCCTCCCCTGCCCTCCCCCATCTCCAGTGGATCACACAGATCGTCTCCTCCAAATGTCCTTCCCTCCACCCATCCATCACTTTATCCCAATGTCCAACTCCAGCAGACATTCCCTGAGAACCCACAGGCCACTCTGGCAGGGAAGAAGGTAGCCTAACAGTGTATCTTCACCTTTACCTCCTCTCCTCTAAATCCAAAACCCCAGTCTCATCCCCAACTCTCTAGAAGACCACCTGTTCAGCCTCCCTCCCCTTCTCTGGCCTCATCTCCAGTGTAAGTGTTTTGTGGCAATCACAGGGGCAAAGGATGCCACAAAGTCACACCACACAACAGACCTCATGCGAGAGATTTGGGGGCGGGGTGTGCAAAAGGCTGCCTTTGAGTGGGGATGGAAAAGAATGAGAGCAGGTTATGACGGTGAGGGCTTTATAGAGTCTGAAGCATGTACATAGGGAAACTATGAGACGATGGCAGTGGAAACACGTGGCATTGGCTGCTGGTGATGACAGGGCCACTGGTACTGAGTCACTGAAAGTGGGATGGGGGTGGGGAGCACCTGGCTCTGGAAGGTGGGTGCTTCTCAGTTTACCCACACAGTGGATGATGCAGATATTTTCCTCCAACCTTCCTCCCCACTCATCCTATTATCCCAGCCCCCAACTGCAGCAGGTATTTCCAAGAACCACCAGCTAAGCCTGGAGAGAAGCAAGGAGGCCAGCTAAGCAGGTAGGGGAGCTTCAGATCCTCACTCTCCCTCTTCTCCATATCCAATCCCCCAGTCTCATTCCCAGCTCTGTAGCAGACCGCCTGTTGCTGCCTCTCCTCAGACTCTGCCCCTGTTCCCAGAGGAGTAAGCAGATCTTGATGGAACACACTGCTTTTCTTCCCACCTGTGGACCCTCTCAGCCCTCCCTCCTAGCCCATTCCCCTTCCTAAGTGTCAGACCTCAATACCTAGAAACATTTTTACCAGGAACCCCCAGTGGCCTCACCTATCAGGACACCAGAAGAATTTCCTGAAAACCCACAGCCATGACACTCTCCTAAGAAACAGAGAAAGCAACAGAAACAAAGGAATAAAACACCCATCCAACAAAGACAAGACCAGATAAAAGCACCTAGAACTACAATCTTCCCCAACCCAGATGCCTAGACACCAGTGTAAAAGCACAATCTGTAATGACCAGAACAATATGTCTCCACTAGAACCTAGCAACCCTACCACAGTAGGCCCTGAGTATTCCAACAGAGCTGAAGCACAAGAAAAAGACTTTAAAATAGCCTTTATGAAGAGGATAGAGTTCCCTAAAGAGCAAATGAATAAATCCCTTAAAGAAATCTATAAAACACAACAGTGGAAGGAAATAGAAAGAAAACAAAGACAAAATAAAAAGTTTAAGACCCAAATGTGGAAATAAAATCAATAAAGAAAACCCAAACTGAGGGAAATCTGGACGTGAACGATTTAGGAACTCAAACAGGAACCTCAGAGGCTAGCCTCATCAACGGATTATAAGATATGGGAGGGGGAATCTCAGGCAGTAAACACACGATAGAAGAAATGGACACCTTGATCAAAGAAAATGTTACATATAAGAAAATCCTGGCACAAAATATCCAGGAAATCTGGGATATTATGAAAAGACCAAATCTATAAATAATAGTAGAGGAAGGAGAAGAAACCCAGATCAAAGGCACAGAAAATATTTTCAACAAAATCATGGAAGAAAATTTCCCTAACCTAAAGAAGGAGATGCCTATCAAGGTGCAAGAAATATACAAAACATCAAATAGACTGTACCAGAAAAGAAATTCCCTTTAGCACATAATGACCCAAAACACTAAATGTACAGAAGAAAGAATATTAAGAGCTGCAAGGGGGAAAGAACAAGTAATATATTAGAATAACACCTGACTTCTCAATGGAGAGTCTAAAAGCCAGATGTGCTACAGACTCTAAGAAACCACAAATACCAAGACAGACTACTATACCCCGCAAAATTTTCATTCATAATAGGTAGAGAAAATAAAGACATTCCATGATACAAGCAAATTTAAGCAATATCTATCTATAAATCCAGCCCTACAGAAAGCACAAGAAGGAAAACTCCAACCTAAGAGGTTAACCCCACCCAAGAAAACACAAGGAATAAATAATCTCAGACCAGAAAATCAAAAGGGGGGAAACATACACACACACACACACATATACACACACACACACACACACACCACCACCACCACCACCACCAGCAGCAGCAGCAGCAGCAGCAGCAGCAGCAGCAGCAGCAGCAGCAGCAGCAGCAAAATAACAGGAATCAACAAACACTGCTCATTTATATCTATATCTCTCAACATCATTGGTCTCAATTCTCTAATAAAAGACATAGACCAATATAATGGAGGAGAAAACAGGATCCATCCTTCTGCTGCATTCAAGAAACACACCTTAACATCAAGAATAGGGTCACCTCGGGGCAAAAGGATGAAAAAAATACACTCCAAGCAAGTGAACCTAAGAAACAAGCTGGTGTAGCCATTTTTGTGTCTGACAAAATAGACTTCAAAGAAAAACTAATCTAAAGAGAGAGGGAAAGACACTACATACTCATCAAAGGAAAAGTCATCCGAGAAGACATTTAAATGCTTAACACCTATGCCCCAAACACAAGGGCACCCAAGTTCATAAAAGAAACACTACTACAGCTTGAATTACATACTGATCCTCACACACTTACAGTGGGAGATTTCGATACTCCAGTCTCACCAATAGACATGTCATCCAGACAAACTAAACAGAGAAATAATGCACTATGACCAAAATGACTTACAGAAACAACTTAAGGGAGAAACATCTATTGAGCTCATGGTTTCAGAAACTTTAGTCTGTGGTGAGGAGATGGGGCAGGTGGAACTCAGGCTCCAGTGATGACATCATGTGATGGAGGAGAACTATTCACATCATGGCTGACCAGGAGCAGAAAGAATGGGGTTAGAACCAGGGGGCAATCTACAAGCTCCGAAGGCCAGCCCATTGAGCTCAGCTTCCACCAGCTATGCCCCACCCCTTGAAGGTTCCACAGCCTCTGAACAAGGGAGACAGTATTCAAAACCTGAGCCTGCATCATCAGGGAGGGGAACATTTCACATTAAAATCATAACACCCTCTCCTTTCTTCTAGATCTTTCTTACTGGGATGACTCAGTTGGTTTGGGGACTCTCTTTCATGTTAGAGTCTGTTCTCAAATACCTTGTGCTCTGGCTGTCCTTTTACATCTCAGAATGTTGATTGGGAGTTTCCTGTGCAGTGGTAGAGTATATCAACCTTTATTGCAAGTGAAGTAGGAAAGAAGCCATCTGCTGAGAGAGAGAAAACAGAAATTTCTCTCAGGCTGAATTTTGCTTTGGGTTCAGTTTGTATATGGCTCCAATTCTAGAACAGCTTTCTGCTAAGCAACAAACAGAGCACAAATGATGGCCTTCTTGTTCCCCCCCGCCTTTCTTTTGCTAGTTATTAAAGTAGTCAAGGAAACTTTAGGATAAAGATTCCACTTCCTAACAAAAGCAGAAAGAGAGAACATGCAATAGTTAGGTCTTAGATCTTTATAAATACTCCAGAAGAGTCTTCAAACCTTAGGAAAAATAATTCTCAGCGGTTATCCACCCAATCATTCATTCTTGCACTGTTGAAATTGTAACCACAGCCAGACATTCAACTTCTCCCAGGGCTTTACATTTGTATAAAACAAACAAACAAGTAACAAAATAGAAACAGTTCTTATCTTCTTGGAGCTGATAGAGGAGACAGACAGTAGTGTCACAATCAACAGTGTCTAATCACAAATCCTGATTTAGAGCTTTAACAGACATGAGCTGGCAACTGTGAAAAGATAAACCTTGACAAGCTGACATTCTAAAGCATTTATCTGAGTCAATAGTGATTTATGGATTGGGCAACACGAGACCACAATGGTTCCAGGCTTCCCAGAAGATAAAGAGGAAACACATTTATATGATGCTCATAGAAGCAAACCAAAGAAAACAGATGGTTGGTTAAAGTGGAGAGTCCCTAGTTAAACTTTATTCAGTGGTTTCTCATTAGTTAAGATCATCTGAGTTAGTCTCTGCTTAAGTAGGAACCCAGAACACTGGAGCCATTTTAGTCTAAGTGGTCTCCTAACTAATTTTATAAACAGTATAATTATTATGGATAACAGCAAAGGTCTAATTAAATGTAATAATTAAAGCTGCTCCAAAGAAATGGCATTTAAAGTGAATCTGGGCTCTTTGAACTCATTTATTTAAACACCAACAAAAAGTTAATGATTTCAAACCATTTAATTTTTCTTAAGTGAATAAGCTTCCTTTTTCTGAGCATTTAAAAAACAAGTAGATTATTTTTGTTTTTGAGACAGGGTTTTGTTGGCATTCTGGCCCGCCCCTTGGAGACCTGCTTTACGTCCTGATGTAAATCCTCTTTTAAGGAAAAACCCCTCCCTTCTCCTTCCTCCTCTTCTTCCTCCCTTCCCTGCCGTAAGTTATCCACATCTCCACTCTCCCTCTTTCCCTCCCTTTCTCTTTCTTGCTCTCACCCTCTTTTCCTCTCTTCTCCCTCTTTCTCTCTCTCTCTCTTCATTATAATAAACTCTCTCCATGCCTGGGGTGTGTTTCTTTCCAACCTGCCATGCTGTCTGCTGCCCTGTTTGCGTGGTGTGTCTGCCTCACCCACCATGGGGCATCTTGGTCCAATCTGCCAAGGTCTGTGTGCCCTATCATTTACGTTGGTGCTGCGTGACTTGGCAGGTTCCCCTGGCATTTTCTCCTACCCGCCAGCAGTCTGAGAAATGCTGGGACCCTGCACCATCTAACACCATCCCTTTTATCACTTTTCCAACTGGAGGACTGCTGGGACTCTTCACCCTATCCTTCCATTCTTGTCATTTTCCACAAGTGAGGATTCATCTAGTCTCTCGACTGTGTTTTCTCATAGTTCTGGTACCAGCAATCACGCGTCTCAGGCTTTCAGCCCTCCGACCCCTGTTCCTATGTGACAGCATATGGCACAGCATGCACCCACTCACTCCATGGCCCATAGCCTTTAGATGACGATCTACTGGTCCTCACAGACCCTCTGGGATGCTGGAGGTCAGTCTGTTGGACCCTCTACCTCACTGTGGAAAATGCACCTACCCTCTCCTATCCCAGCTCCTTCCTTATTGCCTGCTCCCTCATGCTCCTCCAGCAGTTACACCATCACCTGTCGCCAGGTCCCTTTCCACAGCATGTGCACCCTTTAAAACTGCCCCCACTCTGATGTGGTCTTTCACTCTTTTCCTTTCCTCCTCCCTCAGACCTCTTCCACTAACTCAGCTTCGTGTGGCATGTCTGCTTGGTTTCATACCTTGGCCCACCAAAAGGTACCCACTTTCTCCACTCAGGGCAGATCTGCTCCCTCCTGCCTGTAACAAGCCTGCTTTCTTGTTCACTGGCTGCTTTGCCTTCCATTCAATACTACCACTTGGGTCTCTGACGGAGCTATCCACCTCTGACCATCCCCTTGGATGTGAGACTGGCCTCAGTATTTCTTCGGCCAAATAGTCAGGAAAACCAAGAAAAAATTCTCTACTTTCTTTCTTCTCCCTTCCTTATGACTTAGATTTACCTACTTGAACAAACAAACAAACAAACAAACAAACAAACATGTGTACACATGATCAGGTGCCAGAGGGCCATCACATGGTCAGGCGGGCACCATCTTGACTAAGGTCAAAGATAGACAGGTCATATGGTTCCATCGCCATATTTGATAAGGGCAATCATGTGGTTAGGCAGGTGCCATCTTGGCTAAGGTCAAAGAGGGAAAAGTCATTACCATCATCTTTACTAAGGGCCGCAAAAAAGTCATTTCCTGTCAGTGGCTCAAGCATGGGCAGGGTGCCCGGCACTCAAGCCGTCTGTGTGGGGTGGAGGTCCAGTTGAAGTCTGATGTTCATTCCTCCACAGCCTCTTGAGCACTCCCGTGGGTGGGGCCCAGAGACCTATCCTATCCCCTCTGGGGCTCTTAGGCATCAGCAGAGCCACATGCTGTGATATGGCCAACTTGCCAGCTCACTTTATAGGTGATAAAAATTAAGCCTCACTTTTCCTAAAGCTACTAGGTATCTTCACATAAATAAATGATTTAAATGTTTCAGACTATTTCCCCCTTCTATATATTAAGATTTTTAAAACTTCAGATTTTAACATTAATAGAGTTCTGATACAGTTTGGGTCACAAACTCAGGATTTTGGATTTCCTTTGGTTGTCTTCCAAATATAAACTCCAGGCTCAAGCAGGCACCTACCCAACAACCAGAAGCTGACTTTCCAAGATATTCCAATAAAGGGCATATCTGTCTCGCGTGTCACTCATTCACGCTTACCTCTTCTGTACAACCAGGGCCCTTCTCTGTCCCATTCTTTCTGGCAGTTGTCACTCTTCCCATGGCCAGCCCTGCTCATGAGGCCAATGATAACAATCTACTTTTTTTCTCTTAGCAACCTGCCTTCTCAGCTTCCTCAAGGAATAGAT
Organism: Peromyscus nudipes; assembly: GCA_902168325.1. NCBI lineage: Eukaryota > Metazoa > Chordata > Mammalia > Rodentia > Cricetidae > Peromyscus > Peromyscus nudipes. Next base: position 8,009 of record CABHPH010149234.1, read on the forward strand.
GCCTGAGATCTCCATGCCTAAGGTCTCCATGATGACAGCCAACTGAATGCTCCTTAACTCACACATCCCACTGTGCATGACCCCAACTCCCAACTTCCCCCTCCCACTTCGCCCCCAAATCAGCAGGAAGCAGTCTTGAAAATTCAGCGCCCTTATTCCCCACTTGCTATCCATAACTCACCTTTTTATAATAATCAAAACGGAGGAATGTTGGCACTCTGGCCCACCCCTTGGGGACCCACCCTGAGCCCTGATGTAAATCTCTTTTAGGAAAAAACCCCTCCCTTCTTCTTCCTCTTCCCCTTTCCTCTCTCCCCGCCATGAGGTGTGCACACCTCTGCTTTCCTTCTTCCCCCTTCTCTTTCTTCTTCTCTCCCTCTTCCCTCCCCCCCCCTCTCTCTCTCCACACACACACACACACACACAATATATATATATATATATGTATATATATATATATTATAATAAACTCTCCCCATGGGATGTTATGCCTGGGGTGTGAGAGACTTTCCAATGAGCCACACTGCCCCACCAGGTCTGCATGGCATGTCTGCCTCACCCACCACAGGGCACCTTGGTCCAACCTGCCAAGGTCTCCCACATGCGCTGTATCATTACAGGTTTCTCTGTATATCCCTGGTTGTCCTGGATCTAGCTCTGTAGATCAGCCTGGCCTAGAACTCTAGAGATCCACCTGCCTCTGCCTCCTGAGTGCTAGGACTAAACTCTTGTGCCATCATTGTCCGGCATAAGCAGATTATTTTTAAACATAAGAGCTGTATCAGTTTCTTTGGAATTTTGAGCTCAGTTTGAAAATGAAATGAGTTTTATGCCCCAGTTAGAATCAATGTCCCTCTGTCACTCACTCCAGGAGAGGCTGGCACCAACAGGGGTCCTCTTGCAGAATCCTTCATTTCTGAGTCTCCAGGGTGACTATAAGCTTATATTCTTCTTTTGGTCTTCTCCAAGGTCAAGCTCAGATCAGTTCAATCTTCAAAACTCCCAGGATGAGGAGAAAAAGAAAAATTTTCCTCAAGGACAGAGTAGGAAGGAGGCTGGATGAACAATGCCATAGATTAATAATTGGACTAGAAGGAAGAGGAAAAAATGGGAATATGAAGAAATGGAAAGATATTGAAGACAGAAAAGTCAAAGGTATGAGTGAGCTGCAGGCCCCCTTAGAAAGAGGAATCTAAGGACTATAAATATGTAGGAACTGGAATATGCAGGCTCCGTAGAGAGGAAAAGAGAATGTGAATATTTGAAGTCAGTTACCATGTCTCTTCATATCCCATAATACCCATCACAGGTGCTCCATCAATACTTCCTTGTCAGGCTAACATTTGTTAGCATAAGTATTATATACTATGCATTAGAGCTGCAGAGAAACTGAGACAGGCTTTGCTCACAGGAAAGCCTGACACTCAGGCCTACATTGCAGCACAGCGGTGCTGTACATGGACAACACGACATCCTGCTAAAATTATTCACTAGCGTGACAAAATAGCCAAGAAACATATCAGATACAGGTTGTAATGATTATAACTGAGTTCCCAGTGGCACGGAAATTCATCCACACCTCTTCTACACTGTACTGTCTGTAAAACTTACAGAATGCTAAAAGATACTTAGTGTATACCTTTGCTAAAATGGATAAAAGAGGCTAAAGTATTCATACCTCAGACGGTGGTGCAGATAACACAAGGAGTTTCCATTTTTTAAATTTTATTCTCCAGGGAAGAAAACCCAAACTCTGCCAAGCTGACTGTCTACCACTGAGCTACATCCCAGCTCCAATATTATTTTAAAGTTTCTTTTATTTTCTGCTTCCTTTTATTTTTAGCCATATATGTGTGTATGTATATGTATATATAGGCACATATACATACATATATAGGGCACAATGTAATGTTTGATATGCATAAGCAATCAATGGTGCATGATTAAATCAAATTAATATACTCCTTACCTTGCTTACTCTAATTTTCATAGTGAGACACTTGAGGTTTATTCTTAGTTGTTCTGAAATATAATACTTCACATGGTCTCACACATGGTAGCCAACAAAGCCATGTCCCTAAACCACATTATTATTGGCTATAGTCACACTGTTGACTAATAGGTCTCAAAACCCATACCCTCTCCTATCGGAAGTTTTACAGCAATTCATCTGCATCTCCCCTTCCTCTGCAGTGTTAGGGGTTTTAGGCATGAAATTAGCACACACATCTTAATTAAAAAGTGAGCCTCTATCCAGGCAGTAGTGGTGCATACCTCTAATCCCAGTCAGCACTCGGGAGGCAGAGGCAGGCAGATCTCTGTGAGTTTGAGGCCAGCCTGGTCTACAGAGCTGCAGCATGTAGACAGAGAAACCCCATCTCAAAAAACCAAAATAAATAAATAAATAAAACCTCTGACAACCCAAGCTAGATAGAGATAAATGAGAGTAGTCAGAAGGCCTTAACAGTGGCTCAAAATAGGAGTAAAGAGAAAGTAAACAAAAGCAGGTAGGGCTGGAGACTACAGATCATTTCCTGCCATGTTTCCAACATTCCAAGCTGAAAGGAGAAGCAAAGGGATCCATCCTTGCCAGGAAGAAGAGCTTTGCCGTCAGTCCCTGTCAGAACAGGTCTAGGCACACAGCCTAAGAAGGTTGGGATTCCTGGTGCATGGAGTGCTCTGCAAGACAGAGTGAGGATGGGGAGCTACCTTCTTTCACAGAGTCCCAGGAACCAGAAGAAACCCAGCTGAGTCTGGGTAGATGCAAGCGTGACAGATCTGAGGCTAACAGTTGAAGACAGAGCTGGGCCCTGGGATGGTGGCTCCAGAGGTTTCATCTCCTGCTACCATGGAAATACTCCCTGTGGCAAACTAATGTCCCCTTTACTTCAGCTGCTTCTAGATCCAAGAGAAAGGCAGGCTAGGGATGGATGGACCAAGATGTTACTGATTTCTTTTGAGTTTATTTTTTATAAAACTAAAGAACAAAATAGAAGACAAAAACCTGAGGTGGGTCACAAGCTACCTTGGGAAAGCCCCACCACCGCTGCTTCCTGGCTCAAAAAGACCACACATACCTCTGCTCCACCGCTCCTCTAGCCATGTCCATCCCCAATGAAAACCCTGCCTCTTGGACCAAAAACTCCTCTCAATTGGCTAGCAGACCAGTGATAGGATTCCCATAACATTTCCCCCCTTTTGTCTATTAAGAAGGAAACGTTCTAATTCTAACATAGTAAAACTATACACGATAAGATTTTTTTTGCCTGACATTCAGTTGTGTTCATTTTATGCTGCCAATACTACAGTCCCAAATGAGCTAATACTGTCATCTATGTTCTTGACATGGTCAAAGTTATGTAGCCAGTAAGCAGTAGGGTTGGTGCTTTAACAGAGTCCAGGCTCAGATTCCCAGTCAGGTTCAGTCTCTCCCTCACAGAACACAGGCACCAGAGAAGCCCTGGACCATCTTGTAGCCAGTGCTAATGCACACCTCAGCCCCACTCTTTCTTCTCCTGCTGCCACTTCTCCCTGTTCCCTTGGAACGTATCCAGGAGGGAGATGCAGCTTGGAAGATTCTGGCTTTGAATGGAATTCTTTCCCACTTCTTGTCTTTTGACTAGAGAAGTAGTTATCAAGTATTGTCCAAATAGAAAGGAAAGGTAATAACCTTAACAAAAATGAAACCACATACAACAAGAACAATTATCAAGTAAGAAATACATTCTCAATGTCCAGTCCATAAGTAATTGGCAAATTTATAAAGATTACTGTTAGTTGTCCTATCCTAAAGAGACAATGTTTTGTATCTAATATGCCCTTTGCCAAGATTCAGGAGAATTGAAACTATAACTGTTTAGTCTTAAACCTCATCAAAGACCTGAGATGGAACTATTACCTGAGTAAGCAGGAGTTTAGTTATATAAAGAACAAGTAGAACATTTCCTCATAATTTCCTTTGCTTGTTGCCAAGTGATAGAAAATTCCCTTTTCAACTCTTTGCTATCAACATGGTGTTTCTTATGAAATTCTGAGACTTCTAGCACATTTCCTACTAATAGCTGATCAATTCATCATTACCTTTTGCTAGAGGGCCTGGTAGACCTGTATGGGATCTGATATGTGCTATATACATGGGATGATTCCTATTCCTGACTATTTCCTGTAACTGCATAAATAACAAAATTAGTTCTGAATCATCAGGAATACATTCAGCAGTTTCAATATGTAAAACAACTTTCTGAATATTGAGTCAGTAACTATATTAAGAGGTTATAAAAATCTAATAATACCATGAGAATAGCATATAATTCTGACTTTTGAAAAGAATTATAAGGGCTTTGAGCCACTTTACTTAAATTTCCTGATTTATAACCTGCCTTTCCTAATTTATTTGCATCAGTACAGAATGTAGGGGCTCCAGATATTGGTGTTCCCCATACAGTGTGAGGAAGGACCCAATTGGTTCTTTTCTCCCTGAAGCATTCTCTATTTTATGGTTTGTTTCTGAGATTGGGGGAATAATAGTCTGTGTTTTCCACTGCTGTAATAAATCAAGTCCTATGGGAGTTTGACAGAGTCCAGCTCTGACCTGTTGAAGGGTTCTTGGGGAGAAGAGAAAGGAATGAGGAAATATTAGATAGAAAGATAGAAAGAGATGATAAGAAAGACAGAAACACAGCATAGCTTCAGTCTGGCCCTGATTCAATATCCAGTCACCTCAAGGTTTATTACAAAGGGCTTTTTATCTACTACCCAGGGGAGAGGCAAAAGACTTCTGCTTTTCAAGATCAAAGCACTACATACAACCAAGTGTAGACACTTCAAAACACCTGGTTACCATGCCTGTGGCCAAATCATCCCATTATGCAGCCCTGCTGGGTAGAGCAGGATCAAATTCTCTGACCTTGAGTAATTTGGGCCCCCACAATGTCCCCACAAATTCGTTGTTATGTTGGCCACATATGGTTTTAGTTTTCCTCTCTGTCCTTCAGGTCCTATGCATTCCACCCATCTTGTGCTTTGTTTCACCTGAAATAAAGTTCCAATCCCTAGAAGCTGAACATTTACCCCCTGAAGTGGCCAATTTGGACGCCAAGACTTTGGCACAATTATAATTACATCTGCCCCTGTTTCTACTAGACCCTCAATTTTCATGCCATTTATCTGTATTGTTAATTTTGGTCTTCGATCATTTATAGAAGTTTGCCAAAATATTGGTTTTATGGTTTCTCCTGAAAATTTTGTTTTATCTTCTAAAGCTGTTCTGTCATCCACTGAAGTATGGTTTTTCACAATACTCATTAGGTCCTTTAATTGCTCTGTAGAGGAGTTTCCCCCATGATGACAGGAAATGATTGAACCAAACTTGACATGGGGGCCTGTAAAAGCCTCCCCCCCCCAGGCATTTCCCAATGGCAAAGGGTTACCTTGTCTGTTCCTTGCTGATCTGCATCCAATGCTGGCCTTTGCCCCATCTTCTGCATACTGCAGAAGGCTGGGGCCTTCTGTTTGAGTTATCTCTAGAAAAAAACATTGTTTCTAGGAATGCCCTGCCTACAATCCCTTTTTAGATTACCTTGTTTACCATAATTAAAACATTTGACATTTTGACTTTTCTTCAAACCTTTGGAAATCATCTCTCCTATCCAAGTATCATCATGGTTATAAGATTCAATAATGGCTATATGTCAGATCCATTCCTCTATGGGTGCTGATCTTGCCTTTAAATGCCCAAATACCCTTTTGCATTGTGAATTAACATATTCAGAAGCCAAAGATTCAATTAATATTCATCTAACTTCTGGATCTGATATCATTCTATTTACAAATCGATCTTTGCAAAAAAAAAATCAGTGAAGGCTTCTTTTGTGCCTTGTATAATTTTAGTAAATGACTCAATCCTCCTTCCTGATTCTTCAATCTTGTCCCAAGCATTCAAAGGTGCTGTATGGCATAGAGCCAAGGTGTGATCATCAAATGTAATCTGTCTTTCCACATCAGCATAATGGCCCTCACCAAGGATTTGAACTTGGGAAATCTTAAAACCTCTAACCCTACCTTGCTGTTCAATTGCCCTAGATTCATTTCTCTACCAGGTCCTCCACTGTAACTGAGGACCAGATTCCAATACTGCTGTAATTAAATCTTTCCATTCTTGTGGAATAATTCTGTTCCGAGTGGCCTATGAATTCAACATCTGCATCACAAAAGGTGAATACATACCATATGAAACTATTGCTTCCTTAAATATCTTCAAATCTAACATTTCTATAGGATCCCAGTTAACTTCTGAATAACCTTGAGGATGCCTATCATTTGGTGGCCATTCTTAAATGATAAATGGATAAATTAAGGTTGGTTTTCTAATAGCCCTGGGCTGCTCCTCTCTAATTTCCTAATGTAATGGTGAGGTTGGTTATCCTCTAAATTCTTCTGTCTGTGTCTGAATATTTTTATTATCTGTTTTAATAAATTTTTCTAAGGCTTGTTACTTATCAAAGTGGTATTTTCTCCAGTAATTATTTGTAGGTCTTGCATATTATCAGTAGTAACTTTTTCTAAGGCTTGTTTCTTTTGAATAGTAAGTTTTTCTAAGGTTTGCATACTATCAGTAGTACCCTTTCCTAAGGCTTATATTTTATCAGTCAATTTCTCATATTTGGCACGGTTATCAGATCATTTTAAAAGATAAAATATGAATTACCAGACTGATATTAATTATGACTGACATTGTAGCAATCCCAACTAAGTTGTTTATCTCATTTAGTTTTTCTATTTGCATACCATCCATAGAAGCAGTAAATAGGGTCCTAATCCCCATGCATTGTGGTATTTCCAATTTTTAACATGGGAAAGGTTTTAAGATTGTCCTTTCTCCTTTTTCTTTTTTTTAAATTTTTATTTATTTATTTTAATTAATTAATTTATTTAGTAGCCTAGTTTACTGTTTAAAGGTTCCCAAGTGTCTTATCAGTTCCGATCCTCAGAGGATTGGGTTGTGCAGATGTAATGATGATGTTTAACTAGCAGGTGGAACAGGTGAGGCACCAAGGCAGCAGTGAGAGGTACAGGTGCTAAGAAGCTACAGGGATTCAGCACTCTACAATCTGACTGCCCTCAGGCCAGTGCCCACCCACGGTGACGGCACATTGGGAAGTTTCGGCCAAGAGGCCAGGCAGAATTGGCCCAAGAGAAGCAGCTATGTTGCAAGCACCTTGACTTTTCTGCCTGCTGCCAGTGACTTGGTAACAGCAGCTGCAAAGTTCCAAATCCCGAGTGGGTCTCGAGGCTAGTGGAGCTCACGGCGAGCTGAGCTGCCTGGATTGGCAGCCTGGAGAGGGATTTGGAAAACCTCTGAACCAGAAAAGCAGGCCAAAGGGGCTGGTGGAAGGGTGTTCACCCTCCACCAGACCCACAGAGCCGCATAGCAGCTGGACATGGCTTGGACCACAGAGCCGTCAATTGTGCTTGGACATGCTTTCACGCATTTAGCAATGTCCCACATTAGGTGCCAGAGGTTACTGATTTCTTTTACGTTTATTTATTATAAAACTAAAGAACAAAATATAAGATAAAAACCTGAGGTGGGTCACAAGCTACCTTGGAAAAGTCCCACTGTGGCTGCTTCCTGGCTTGAAAAGGTCACGACCTCCTCTGCTCTCAGCCTCTCCTCTCAGTCACCTCCATCCCCAATGAAAACCCCACCTCTTGGACCAAAATGCTCCTCTCAGTTGGCTAGCGGACTGGTGACAGAATTCCTGTACCACCAAGGATGCCCAGAAAAAAAGAGAAACAGAAGGAAGGCATTACCCGGGCAGTAGAGGCTGACAGGAACAGAGCTGGAGCTCTGGAAGGCAGGGTTCTCAACAGCGTAGCAGTAGCTGTCACTGTCACCAGATGTCCATGAGACTCTGAAAGTGGTTCCCCCATGGGACACAAGTGCCTCCTGGCCATGGTGGTCCCAGGGGTACTGAACATCCTCTCCAGCCTGTTTCAGGAAACAGACCTGGGTATTCATGCAGGTCCTGTTCCTCATGATCTGGGAACTGGCAGTTATACTGGGCTTCTTCAGCCTCTCTGTGCCAAGAAGAGAAGTTTCAAGCTGTGAGAAAGCTCAAGATTGACCAAGTAGGGCATAGGAAAAGCTCAGGATTGGCCAAGCAGGGCACAGGAAAAGTAAAGGACCAAATGTGGGTCCTCCACTCTCTTCACCATAGACTGTAAGGATGAAGTCTTTGGTGATGTTTATCAAGGGACTATGAAGAATTATCCAGACTTTGTAGGGCCCTGAGTCCTACAGCTCTAAAGGGCTGATCTGAAGAGAATAGCCATGGTGGAGAATTCTCAACTGGCCCCTGTAGGGCTCTGGAAGACTGCTTTGCCTCCCAGTCTTGGTTGCAGAACAGCAACCAGCCCTTCAGAGCTCCAAGTAATACTTTACATCTCCTGTTTTGCCAGAATCTCCAGGGGCAGAATGGCCAACATCCCTTCCAGGGTGCCAATCACTGTCTTGCCTGCTGTGCTTTACAGTGGGGTTCTCAACCCTGCAGCCAGAGAAAGGAAAAGAAAGCAGAGCACCATGTCAGTTTCTCCTACTCATGTGGAACAGCCACAGGCCCTGTCACTCCCGCCTCCCCATGACCACACAGGCCCATGCTCATCCATCCCAGCACCACTCTGCCTCTGCAGAGGTGTTAGCTCTCTTTTCCAGAGTTCCTCAGGGGACCAAGATTCCTTCTCCAGCTTCTCTGTTCACACCAAAGCTACTGTGAAAGGTGCATGCTCAGATTCCTGGGCAGCCAGGTGACTGCGCAGGACTGTGGCATGGAGACAGGGTAGGAACTGCTGTTACTGACTGGATTCTTGACAATGCAGGCCAAGGTCAGAGTACTGTCCTCAGGACTGGTGGAGACACAGAGAACAGACCCTCCATGGGACAATATAGTCCTGAAACCCACAGGTGTCCAGCTGTAGGTCATGGTGCCTCATCTGCTTTTTGCTACACATGTCAGGATGACAATGCAGTGTTCCCTATCACCAGTCCTGGCGCTCAGGGTCACATGGAGCTGGGCCGACTTCTCCGTGTGTGCAAAAGGTAACAGGCTGGGAACTAGGAAGCATCTTTGGGCCTCCACTTTGCAGGAAAGACAGCACAAGCAATTGTCACTCAAACCTGCACCACCCTGAGAACCCATAAGGAACAACAGAGGGAGGATCTGCCCACATCTCTTCTAGAACTTTGACCACTACAAAATTATGCCACTTGGTATCTCATTGAATTTCCATGGTGTAAGCAAGGCAAGTGTCACATCTATTCCATCTCACATGCTCAGAATGCTTGGATGACTTGCCCAAAGTCTCATCTATTTAAATGGCGAATCCCAGACTCAAATGCTGTAGATCTGATCCTATTCCTGGCTTCCATAACCCCTGCCCAGAGTATATAAAAGAAGCATGGAACTGTGTTGTAATTTTCCCTTTCCACCACCAGTGGGCTCTGTAGCATACACTGAGCTTCTGGGTAGTGAGGGACCAAGGCTTCCAGGGAACTTGCCTGTGGGTTCTAGGTTTCTCTCAGTCCTTTGACATCCTTTGGTCCTACATATACCATCTTCTTTCCCTAGACACATGCACCCCATTGTCTTCTTCGGGTTTCCATTTTTTCATTATTAGAATCAGGAGCATTTTGGGAGGCAGCAAGAGCTGCTACAGACAAAGATGAACAAAGTAGGTTGGACTTAGCCAGAGCCAGGAAAATGTTGTTCCGTTGTCCAGCCATAGCTCTATGGCCTAGGTCACTGGCTGCCCCAGGAGTGCAGTTGTGTCCAGAGTATCCTCTGGGAGATGACTGGATTTCTATTGCCAGGAGACCCTCTGCTGATTCTTTTTTTTGGGGGGGGGGGTTCCTTCTGTAACACAAGTTCCAAAGAAAACCCTTCTCCTTTGACTGCTGCAGTCCCTCTTGGTATCTTCACTGGTGCAGGAGACATGTCAGCAACCCAGAAATGCAAGGCATCCAGAGTGAGGGGCTGTGTGGAAGATGCAGGACATCCCAGAGTGAGGGGCTGTGTGGAAGATGCAGGGCATCTAGTGTGAGGAGCTGTGTGGAACACTCACCCTGACTGGTCAGCAAGCTTTGTCTCTTGCTACTGATATTACACTTGAGCTCATCCTGCTGGATACCCACCAGCATGACAAGAAGCCTTCTCTTCAGCTCTGAACCCACCCTAGTGAGCAACCCTATCCAGGTTCCTGCAGCCTCAACCCCAGTGCTTCAAGGATCAGACCATAAACAGCTGAGGCCAATTTACCAACAAAAATGCTGCCTACAGTCATGCACACCTGGTAGGGTGGTTGTCCCATCGATGTCTCCACCTAAGGAGCATTTCCTGTTATGCAACCCAAAGAAAATAAGAAAACTATATTAGTTTTCCCTCATCTATATCCAACCTACTCCAGAAGAGCTCTGCCATGGCCCCTTGGGACCTTGCCCATCACCCCAGGCAAAGCTGGAGCCACAGCCAATCTGAGTCATGGCCGTGGCCAAATTCCAGAACAGGAGAGGACAGGCAGGAAGTCAATGAGGTATTATATCTTGCCTCTCCCTCCCCTAGATGCTGTCCTAGACAGTTCCTCTTGGATTGAGGTTCCTGATCCCCATAGAGCATAGATGCAGAGCGTGACCCATTCCTGACCCCCCATCACTCCCACGCCAGCTACAGTCTAGACCAGAATCCTTCGTGTCTCATGTTCCGCCATTTTCATCACCATCTTCTGGGCCCTTTCATTTCAGTATCATCTTTGCTGGTATGGGGGGCGAGGGGCAGGCAAGGCTCTTACAGCCCTGGACCTTTGATTCCCCTTCATTTCTGTATAAGCAATAAAAACCAACTGAACCCAAAAGTGGCTCGTGACCTCCTTACTGGCCAGTTGAGTCAGGTTCTGGCCTTTCCAAGGTAGTGTGTACCACAACTACAGTTTGCTTGGTAATTCCCCCTGCTAAAAGTTTTCAAATTTTCTTTGAGGAAAAGAAGAAGTTCCCCTCATCTGTTTAGTGTATTTATTCTCAGCGAAACGTAGTGCTTCTATTTCAGCAGTGGGGAAGCTCAGAACCTCAGGAATAGATTGTGGCAAAACCCAATTCTCAGGTCCTAAAATCATTCAGCGCCTGCTGCCTACACAGAAGTTCTGCTTCAGTTGGTCTTAGGGTTTCACTGCTGTGATGAAAAAGCATGACCAAAAAAGCAAGTCGGGAAGGAAAGGGTTTATTTAGCTTACATTTCCATATTGCTGTTCACCATTGAAGAAAGTCAGGACAGGAACTCAAACAGGGTAGGAACCTGGAGGCAGAAGCTGGTGCAGGGGCCATGGAGGGGGGTGCTGCTTAATGGCTTGCTCCCCTGGCTTATTCAGCCTGATTTCTTATAGAACCCAGGACCACCAGGCCAGGGATGGCATCACCCACCATGGTCACCAATTGAGGTCCCTCTAATGGAGGTCACTCCTCCATTGATCACTAATTGAAAAAAATGCCTTACACCTGGATCTCATGGAGGCATTTCCGAAACCGAGGCTCCTTCCTCTCTGATGACTCTAACTTGTGTCAAGTTCACACACAAAACTGACACCATCACTATTCCTTTCTTATTCATCCCCAAAGTTTTCACGTTAAAAACATAAATAACTTTAAAAGACCCACAGTCGTTTACAAATTCAAACACTTTGAAATAGCCAATCTCTTTTAAAACCCAACGTCTTTTAAAAATTCAATGTCTCTCAACTGTGGGCTCCAGTAAAATACTTTCTTACTTCAAGAAAGGAAAAATCAGGGCACAGTCACAAATCAAAGCAAAACAAAATTCCAACCATACAATGTCTGGGATTTACTTATCATCGTCTAGACTCCTCCAAAGGGATTGGGTCACTTCCCCAGCTCCGCCCTCTGCAGCACACACAGCTTGTCTTCTAGGCTCCAGCTGGCTCCACTCCACTGCTGCTGCTGTTCTTGGTGGTCACCCCATGGTACTGGCATCTCCAAAATGCTAGGGTCCTCTGCTGCAACTGGTCTGCACTTTCACCAATAGCCTCTCATAGGCCCTCTTCATGGTGCCAAGCCTCAATTCCTTTGCATGATCCCTTCAGTCCTAAGACTTCAAATACCACTGAGGCTGCACCCTCACTAATGGCCTCTCCTGGCCTCTCACAATGCTAAGCCTCAACTGCTCTCCATGACCCCTTCATGCCTTCAAAACCAGTACCACCTGGGTGACTCTGATAGATTACCAAATCCAGCTGCCAGCATGAGGTACAACCTTGGCTGCCTCAGGAACATAGCTTTTCTGTACTCTCAGGAAACACTTTGCAGAAGACTTCGTTCCAATGACGTTGGTCTCTTCTTAATCACTGCTAATTTCTTACCTGCAGATGATCAGCATTAAGTATCCCAGCAAAGCAAAGTTTCACTTTAGTAGTTCTGGTATCTCATTAATGACAGCTGATTCTTCAGCCCCAGCTAACCAAAACCACAGAATCTTAATTCATAGCAACAAATGGCCCTAATAGAGTCTTTAAACTTCCCTCTGAAACTTCACAAGCCAGGCCTCCATCCTCTGCACTGCTCTCAACATTTCTTATCGTCCACATTTACACAGAACATCCCACAGATCTCTAAACACTCAATGGCTCTTCTAGCCCAAAGTTCCAAAGTCCTTCCACAGTCCTCCCAAAAACATGATCAGGTCTGTCACAGTAATACCCCACTATGCTGGAACCAATTTATCTTAGGGTTTCTATTGCTGTGAAAAATCACTATGACCATAAAGCAACTTGAGGAGGAAAGGGGTTTATTTGGCTTACACTTCGACACTACTGTTCATCACTGAAGGAAGTCAGGACAGGAATTCAAACAGGGCAGGATCCTGGAGGCAGAGCTGATGCAGAAGCCATGAAGGGGTGCTTCTTACTGGCTTGCTTCACATGGCTTGCTCAGCCTGCTTCCTTATGGAACCCAGGACCACCAGCCCAGGGACGGCATCACCCACCATGGGCTGAGTACTCCTCCATTGATCACTATTTTGAGAAAATGTCTTACAGCTGGATCTCATGGATGCATTTCCTCAACTGAGACTCCTTCCTCTCTGATGACTCTAGCTTGTGTCAAATTGACACACAAAACAAGCCAGTACCAGCTGACTTTCAGCAACTCTTCTTCATAAATTTTACAGTAAGCATATGTTACTCTTATGGTTAGAAAGAACACTGTAAATGTGATTAAGGCTGTGACAATGGCCACAGACTGAAGGTCCCCCCCACCCAGCCTTCCCCACAATACTCACCCCAGACTTGCAGGTGGTACTTCCAGGTGGAGGTAACAGGAGAGTGCTTCAGGTTGATATGGGCCCTGTAAGGCCCAGAATCCTCCAGGTTCAGGTTACTAATCTGCTGAGAGAAGTCAGGGCCCACAACACTCACATGACCCCAGTGTCGCGGTTTTTGCCTGGTAACGTGTCTAGCTCCCCGGTTTCTACCACTGTGATAGAGGCAAGTGTCCTTGCTTATGAATGGGATGTTCAGGAGATGCTGTCCACCTGCTGTCCAGACAGCAGCTCCGAGAGTAGAGTGATCGACTCCCCAAAGGTCCCATTTACCACCAGGGATTCTGGATCCTCTCTGAAAGTCCCTGGCCCTGTGAACGCAGAAGTTTCACGTCATCCTGAATAAGCAGAAGGTCTCAGCATGTCTGAGAGCAAGCCAGGGACTTATTAACTCCATTTCTGAGATGAGGAAATAGAGAGCCAAAGAATAGAGGTGGTTTGCTCAGTACCACACAGCTGAATGGTGAGGCAACTGGAGTAAGAGTGCAATTCCCTTCCTTCCCAGCAGAGGGCTGTCTTCAACACAGACACAGAAAGAAACAGCTACCTGGATAGAGTTCTTGCAAAATACCTTATGATCTTGCTGCCACTAAGTCACTCCTGCTGATGGATGAACTAAAGTCAGAATCCATTTGTAGGGGTTCTTGTCCTGCAGCATCCCAAGAGCTGACAGCCCCAAACAGCTCTTCAGAGGCCCAGCCATGATTCCTGGGAACGAGATTAGCACCCTGCTGGCTAAGACAGTTTAAAGGTGCTCCATGAAGCATTGGCTGAGATCCCAACATTAAGTGCACTTAAGAGATGAGTCTATGTCCTGGGCACCAAGAAGAAGAGCCAAGTTCAAACTCTTGTTTTTACCGGGTGCTAGCTGTTGTCTTGAATCACATTGCTTAACTTCCTTGACTCTGAATTTGCTTCCCTGTTAAACAGGGTGTGACATTTAGGATTTTGTGAGGGTTAAGTGAAACAAGGCAGTAAAATGTTACTCACTACCTTTATTTTCATGCACTTAGTTATTACAGTTCAGTAGAATTCATCATTAGTGTTCTTCAAGATTCTTGTTTTTTTAAACCACACTTATATTTATTGGGGGTGGGGCATGCCCATGCCACAGCAATGTGGAGGTCAGAGGACAACTTGCAGAACTCAGTTCTCTCCTTCCACAGTGTGGGCACTGGGGCCTGAATTCACGGCATCAGCCTTGGCAACAAATGTCTTTATCCGCTTAGCCATCACCTCTCAGCCCTTCTTAAAGATCCTTGGTATCTTTGGAAGCCATTAGTGGACATAACTCATTTGCACATCACCTAAATTGTTCAACATCCTTGTAGAGACATTTTATTTTGTTTTGTTTTGTTTTCTGAGACAGGGGACTCATGTAGTACAGCTTTGCCTCCAACTCAGAGTATATAGCTAAGGATGACCAAGAATTCTTGTTCCTCTGTCTCAGTCTCCCAAGTACTGGAATTACAATACTGTCTTTCTTTTTTTTTTTTTTTTTTTTTTTTGGTTTTTTGAGACAGGGTTTCTCTGTGTACCTTTGCGCCTTTCCTGGAGCTCACTTGGTAGCCCAGGCTGGCCTCGAACTCACAGAGATCCGCCTGGCTCTGCCTC
>CABHPH010149235.1:7312-31523 GCA_902168325.1 Peromyscus nudipes
GCGCGCGCGCGCGCGCTTTTTAAAATATTAAGTTACACCACTTGGGGCAATAATGCACTCCACAATATCCATTGGATATCTACAAAATCCCCAGTGCCATGCATGGAAAACCTCCCTTTAAGTTGTTCTGAGGAGTCCAAGAGACCCCCCAAAAAATATAGCCTTTGGATGCCTCCCAGGACATGAATGAAACTTAAAACATCATGTTAAGCAACAGATGTGAGCTAGAAAACCTTAGAATGTTCTATGACTGTTATAATGGATTTTCCAGCATAGGCAAGCTCATTATGACAGAAAGTAAATTTGTTGTCAGCCTGTGTAGCCCAGGCTGACCTGATACAACTCATAGAAGTTCTCCTGCCTCGGCTTCCTAAGTGCTGGGATTCCAGGTGTGTATTTTTTAGGGTTTCTTTTTGAATGATGGTAATATTCTGGTATTAGTGTCGATGGTTGTGTAACAATGGAATTGTATCTGTTAGAATGGGGTGTTTGTCATTTTAAATGGTTTTTATTTCATGTGCATTTTGTAGTGTAATGTTAAGTGGGCTTATAATATGCCCAACCCATGTAGGACAGTAGTAGTTGCCACTGGGATTGGGGTAAGGGTTATTAGCTGCATAGAAAATGTTTTCTTTCTTTTTCTAAAGCAACCCTACTATAAACAAATTTAACAAAATGGTGTATTATTTTGGATGGTAAAGATGGCGTGTTTATTATATATATTACCTATAGCATTCTGCTGTGATGTCGTTAAGTTTCCCAAGAAAAAAAATATTACCACAAATGCAAAAGGCCTAGGGATAGCCTAGATGATGAGAGTGTGGGCTAGGAAAACAAAAATTGTGGTGCTGTGGGCAAGTTTGAAGAGGCTCATCTAGGCTGGGCATGTGGCCAGCAGGTAGCACTTCCTGGGTTTCTTCTCCAACACCTGTGGTGTTGGGTTTGGGATTTTGAGAAAGAGTTCTCATTCAGTTCAGAGCTCAGCCTGCTTTCTCAGAACCTGCTGGACTTCAGTCTGTGCAATCTCTCTGTACGGTCTCCTGATCAATGTTGTCATTATATCACTGATTAGTATGAATGCCAGGGTTCTCCCTTTCTCAGTGACTCATCCCCAGGTCTAAGCCTGGACAGAGGCTTCTTGCCTGGTGCTGGAGATCCCGACTGCCACATTCATCCAAAGACTACTGGAGTTTATGTCCAGAAACAAAACAAAACAAAACAAAAAAAAAAAAAAAAAAAACAACAACCCAGAAATGAGTCATTTCTTTTTCTGAGAATATAAGTGACTGGTTACCATGGAACTGGAGAGAAGACCTTGGCCTTTTTTAAAATGCTAATTACTCTTAATTGTTTTTGTTGGGGAAGATGAGAACATTACCTCTAATGAACAGGAATTAAGATTGAGCAGCACACAAAAACTATACTCTTCATCCCTGGTTGGTGCAAGGGCCTACAGATTAGTCAAGTCTGACACACTGTCTGCATTTGTGAATAAAGCTTTATTGAAACACACTACTTTCTAGTATTGGCATAATGCCTATGGGTGCTTTTATAATGTGTGAATAGAGTTGAATAATTATAACAAGTACTGCAGGCCTGTAAGTCCAAAATGTTGATTATATGCATTTGATAGGAGAAATTTGTCAGCCCTAGTCTGTGGCTTTTTACTCCAGATGTCCTTGCAGGCCTTTAAAAGTCATGGACGATCCCCCTAACTTCTGGTTTTAGGTAAAGATGACGCTGAAGTGCAGAAAGGGGTGGAAAGTCTGGTTCACAGACATAATCACACGGGGGTTAAGAACGGGGGTCTAGACTACGGCCAGACCACCGTGGATGTGTTACTGGAGCTATAGGCCGTTCCCTCGCTTTTAAACCTGCGCTCTTGAGAATACATGAGCTGACTCAGCTCTTTCATCAGTAAATATGCATTGAGCTCTATTCTTTGAGGGGCAGCTTGATAAAACAGTGAACACAAGGGACAAGCTCAGGGCTGTGCTATGCAGAGCTTGGGAGTCACTAGATGCATTCTGGGCTTGAGGCGAGGGGGTGGGGTGAGCTGAGACACTGGGCAGGAGACAGGAGTGAAGGATCTACCAGAACTGTGAGTAGGGACCGGAAGCCTGTACCTTCAGAGCAAAAGGAACTAGTCCTACAGAGACTTAAGGGGCTATGCACATCCCCCAAGGACCCTATGTCCTATCACAGAGATACCCGCACATCCATAGTTGTTGCTGGATCATTTAGTGGTGAGGAAATGGAAAACCTAGACTCCATCAATGGATGAATGGATAATGGAAATGTGGTGGGTATACAAAATGGGATTTTATTCATTTGTAAAGAAAAATAAAAATTTCAGGAAAATGAATAGGACTGGAAATTTTTATATGAAGTGAGATAATCCAGATTCAGAAAGACAAATACCACATGCTTTCTGTCCTATGTGGATATTAGCTAATTGTTTTTATGTGTGTGTAGTTATGTGGGAATGAGTGTGGGTTGGAGGTCATGAGACTAGAAAGGAGCTTAGGAAAGAAGGAAAGGGGTTGTAAGTGAGCGAGTGGGCAGGATAATAGAATACATGAGACATGGCGGTGGAAAGGAGAATCCTGGGGGTGGAAGGGTAAAGCAGAGAGTGCGGAGATGAGGGACAGAAGCAGAAAGAGAGGATCAAACAAAGCAAAGTATGTACGGAACCGCTTTGGGAAGACCTCTTGCTTCATATGCCGATTTAAGAAATAAGACAGGAGACCCTTTGGGCTGCTGCCGCAGGAAGATTGCACAGATACCATTTGCAGCAGGGAGGCCATCGAGCAGAGTGTTGCATTGCTCCCGGGAACAGCTGGTGGCCAACTGGGCTTGGCTAGGCTGAGGGTAGGCAAACCACGTGAAGAGAAACAGATGGGCAATGTGAAACTGATGGAACCTGCTGGAAGGTTGACTTGATGTAGTAGTATTGGGGACATGCTTAGCCTAGGGCCAGGGAGATGATGCCATCATTGTCAACACCACCCTTAGCTACCACCATGACAACCACCCCATCATGTCATCATCACCACCACCAGCAGAACCGCCACCACCACCACCAGTGGTCCTACCGTCATGTCTGCCACCGTCGTCACCCAAGACACGGCGTAGCACTGTAGTTTTGAACACACACTTGAGCCACATGGCGTGGGATCAAACCCCGCCTCTGTTGCTTACCAAGCCTGTGGTCCTGAGCAGATGATACCTCAGCTCCTCTGTAAAATGGATGGCCCCAGTGTTCCCCTCACGGACCATGGTGAAGTGTTGTAGACCCTGAAGTCTGTCATTTAGGGACTTGTCTGTTATGCTATGCTAGACAGAGATTTGATGGGCATGGCTGCGGCGCTGAGGTGGGGGACGGGCCTCTCTTTATGCAGTCCATCCACTGATGAGGATGAAGGCCAGGACTCCCTGCCTGACCTCGGGAAGGCTACAGCTACAGAGACAAGACCCTGCTTAACTGAACTTTTCAGCTGCAGGCTTGTGAGAACCGAAGACTTAAAATTTGTACAGAAAGCTTGGAATGGTATTTCCACAGAGAAGCAAGGTAGCTCTGAGCTGTGGGTTGCTGAGTCCCCTTCGCCTACTGCCTCCTGAAGGGAATTTTATTTCTCCTTCATTTCAGCCCTGGGGTTGGAAGCATGACTGGAGATCCAGTGTTCGGCTGTGGGCTTTGAACAATCTGGGCTCACTGTGGGCCTTGTGTCTGTCATGCACTGGACGGGCAAGAATTGGGAACGAGGGGACCAACTTAGGCAAGATGGGAAAGACCCATGAAGCCGTCATCAGATGCACACTTACCTAGAGCCCAGACAGCTCTTCCTGGAGATTTCACACTCACTGCTGCAGCTGTGACCCCACAGGTCCCAAAGAAGTGGCAGTTGTACCACATTGAAGTCACACATAGGGACCTCTTAAGCCTGTCTCTTTGAGTGACAGAAATAAATAAGATTTGGGGCCTGGGGAGCAGGCTCAGTGGGTGAAGTGTTTGTTGTATAATCATGAAGGACTGAGTATGGACTCCTGGAATCCCTGTAAAAGCTGAGTCTGGCAGCTGACAGCTCTAACCCCATAATGGTGTGTGTTAGGGATCAGGATTCGTGGAAGAAATCCTGTCTGAAAAAAATAAAATGGAGATGAGCAGAGGAAGATTCCCAATGTGGATCTCTGGCTTTTATAAGCACATGCATGGTTGAGCTCAGCACTGAATACACATACACTTTTTTTTTTTCCCCAAGACTCCACATGGACTTTCTCCCTCTCACTCCAGACAATCTACCACAGATCATCATATCACTCCTGGACCAGAACCAATTCTTAGACATCAAGATGCTGGAGTTTTTAGGCTGTCACTCACTCTGGACATATTTTTCTATTGTTTTATTGTTTCTTTGTTGTCAACTCAGAGCAAGATAGTATCATGGTAGGATACTGAATGCTGGTCATTTGGAACCAGTCATAGCTGAAATGGAATCGCAATGTTATTACCATAAACAAATCACCTAGCCCTCCAAGCCTTAGCTTTCCCTTCTGTAGAATGGAATGCTCCTGTTCATGGTGGTCGTATGTATGACCATGAGTGGAGATAGAGAAATAATGTCCCTTTCTTTTCTAACAGTGTCTCACTTTGCATGGACTTTGCCTGCCGAGTACCTGCAAGATCTGAAAATTAGGTTGTGTTGTTAATCATTGAATCTCTACTTGAATGCCTTCAGCAAGCGCTTATCAGTGCCTGATAGTATAACCCTGCATGGGGTCACTGCTGGACTCTCCATATACAGATGAGAAGAGAGAGGCATGGGCAGGTCAGGTATTCTGCCAAAGTCACAAACCAGACGGTGCTGAAGCTGGGTTTTAAACCTGGACCATCCAGTCTGTATCTTAGCCCATAAGTAACATGCTGTCCTTTAAAATGGCCTTGCAGAACTGGCTCTGCTCCTTGTGAATGTTTTAGTCCGAATGGAGCAGCACTCAGTCGTAGAGATATGGTTGGGAGTCCTTGCCTGGTGATTGCCATGAAGGCTTTTTGTATTGAAGAGTTGTGGTTTGCATTTTTGTTCGTTTGTTGTTTTTTAAGACACGTTTTTGTGTAATCAAACTTGCCCTCAGACTCACTGTGTGGTCAAAGATGACCTTGAACTTCTGATCCTGTCTCCCCATTGCCGTGCCGGGATTACAGCCATGTACCACCACGCTCACGGTGCTGGGGTGGAATCCAGGCGTATGTGCATGCTGACTGGGCTGTATCCCTGGCACTAAGATTGTATTGCTGTTTTATTTGACATGTAGAAGTTGTTTGTTTGATTTTTCAAAATTGATTTTAGCATTCAACTTTTTATGTTAAGGACATTTATCAGTGTTTTTGTTTCTTGTTCCAGACTTGGAGCTGTAGTTACAAGTATCCACTAGACAGGGTAATTTTTTTTTTTTTTTTTGGTTTTTCGAGACAGGGTTTCTCTGTGTAGCTTTGCGCCTTTCCTGGAGCTCCCTTGGTAGCCCAGGCTGGCCTCGAACTCACAGAGATCCGCCTGCCTCTGGACAGGGTAATTTTTTAATCTTCTAGGACATTTGTGTTTTTTTGTTTTGTTTTGGGGTTTTTTTTTTTTTTTTACATTTAGATCTCTGATCCATTGATTATTAGCATGCAGATAGTATAAAATACAGATCTCTCTCTCTCTCTCTCTCTCTCTCTCTCTCTCTCTCTCGTGTGTGTGTGTGTGTGTGTGTGTGTGTGTGTATAAATACTTCCAGTGTCTGATGGAGGCTCGGTGACAGAGCTCTTACTTGTTCAGCATGTATGAGGCCCTTGGTTTGACCCCTCATGTACCACTCCCCTCTTGCCCTCAGTTTACCTTTAAAAACACTTGAGAAATCAATTATCCTGTGCAGATGTGGCAGGATGTATGAAGAAGGATATTTGAGATAAAAACTTCATTTAAGGAAATAGTAAATTGGGAACTGAAGTCCTAAGACAAGACTTTTAGCCTGAGGCCACAACAGTGGCTCCTCAGTCCACAGAACTGACTAAAACAGGGGGAAGTGTTGAGCTCTTCCTGGTCTCAGTATCCAAAACCTCCAACACAGACCTGGAGTTTCCTATTCGGCTGCTCTTTGACACTGTGAGGAAGTGATTCCTTGCCATTCTGAACTTAATTTGAGCAAAAGAGTATAGCTGTATCAATAAATTATCTTGCTTGTCTAACCAAATGTAATTTCTTATAATTTTGTGAAGGAAAGCAAGATGTAGACATGTGATACAAGTCCCAAATGATGCGAGGTACAGAGAAGGAAGGACTTGCAGAGCAGTGACTCTTTTTATGTTTTTGAACCAAAACCTTCCGATTGCAAGTAACAAAAATCCCAACTCAAATTCTTCAAAGCAAAAAAGGGCCATTGTGCTTATGTAATAGAGAAGAAGTATGTGAGGCATCAGCTTCAGGCACGGCTGGATTCAGGTGCTCATTTTCCCTGAGACTCTCTTTCTCTGTTTACTGTTGAGCATTTATTTTCTTTGTGACTTCCACTTTCATTCATATATATATATATATATATATATCCATATATATATATATCCATATATATATATCCATATATATATATCTCCCACCCCTGCAGTGTGGCTTCCTAATTTTGGAGGATTTTCTTGCCCAGTTCTCCCTAATAAAAACCCCAAACCTAGTTTTTATGACTCTTCCAGAATTACTCACTATGACCAGAAGGATGTGGCTGCTGAATTGCAAAGACCTGAAATACATGCACCTTCCAAGGGGATGCAAAGAGGCCTCAGCCTCATGAAAACCACAACCGCTGAGATTTTAGGAGTTCTCCCAAAGAAAACTATAGAGCTGTCATCAGAAGGATGAGCCAAGGTCCCAGAATGCACTGCAGCCTGAGGTGCTCAACAGTCTTAAATAACCATTTCTAACTGCCCCAAGTGCTCAAGAAGGCAAGTGGAGAATAGAGCTGCTGGACTGACTCTGTTAGGCCTGTCAAAGGCAAGGCTGACAGTGGCGGGGCTATCCTGTGCTCACCTAGGACTTCTGTCAGCACCCCACCCCCCAGCATTACAGAACAGAACTAACCAGCCACGCGATGCTACTTCCTGTTTCTGGTGACGGGTTTCAGAGATTCCAATGGAATTTGTCAGAAAAGGATTCCAATGGAATTTGTCAGAAAAGGTACCGTCCTGTAGTCAGAATTGAATACCACATTCAGGCAGGAAGAGACGTAAAGATGCAGGCTCCTTTCTTCTTGACCAGCAACAGCAGGTTGGGAAAAGAACAAGGTCTCAAAGAAGGTGCAGATCTGAAGCCAGGGCCTTTGTATGTGGCATGGTGTACCCCGCTTTACACACATGACTTCTCTATAGTCGGTGAGAGGTACAGCCTGCAGTACAAGGGTCCTGGTAAACAAAGTGCCAGGCTGCTCTCTTAGTTGTGCCAGGAGTAGACACAAGTATTAATAGCATGTATGCACATTATATATGTGTCTTCCATGCACATGTCATCTCTTACTGTTTCCATAGTAGCCATATGGAAGAGGCAACCTTGGCCATGTTCTGCATTCTTTTTCACAGATGAACATTTGGGTTGATAGGAAATAACTTGCTGTGAAAGTGTGAGGAGTAAGTTCAAATCCCCAGAACCCATGTGAAGGCAGATGGTAGCATGCACCTGTAATCCCAGCCCACTATGGTGAGGTGGATGTGGAGATAAGATGCCCCAGAAGCTTTACCTTGTCTCACAAAAAGGTGGAAGGTGGGTGACCGATGCCTGAGATAGTCTTCTGACCTCCACCTGTACTCTGTGGCACCCATGCTACTGCATTTAAACACACACGTTCACATGCACACGCATGCACACATACACAAATAAATCTGCAAATAATGATGGTACTAACTGTTTTCTGCTGTGGGATGTTCTGTATTTCAAATGTGTTGCTCTGATTGGTTAATAAATAAAACACTGATTGGCCAGTAGCCAGGCAGGAAGTATAGGTGGGACAAGCAGAGAAGAGAATTCTGGGAAGTGGAAGGCTGAGGCAGAGAGACATTGCCAGCCGCCATGACAAGGGAGATGAAAGGTACTGGTAAGCTACGAGCCACATTGCAAAGTATAGATGAATAGAAATGGGTTAATTTAGATAGAAGAAGTAGATAAGAAGAAGCCTGCCACGGCCATAAGTTTATAAGTAATATAAGTCTCTGTGTGTTTACTTGGTTGGGTCTGAGCAGCTGTGGGACTGGCGGGTGAGAGAGATTTGTCCTGACTGTGGGCCAGGCAGGAAAACTCTAGCTACATAAGAAAATCTTCATGTGTATTAGCTCCTAAGGATGAAAATAAATAAGAAACCTCCTGGGATTTTTCTGATCCTTTCCTCTCTCCAATGGACTACATGGACATTCGTCTGACCATCTCTCTAGGTAAAAAGCCAAGGAAGCAGGACACTATCCACATCAACTATACTATCCATCAGCTCTGAACTTTATCCTTGTCAACAGTCTTGAGAACAGAATCAATATGAGACCAGGTGTCGTATACCTGTGTTCTGACCATTCAAAGCCCGGGCTGTTAAGCAAATCTCTTGATTTCACAGCCATTGGAGAGTACTTGGAAAGGGAGCCATTGTAGGAATGCGGTTATCAAGAGGATTGAAGGAAATGATGCTTTCACCGTGCTCAGCTAGGCTGGAAAGTTGGTTCATAAACTAGAGATGCTTCCCCTCACCCAGCCCCAAGGGCCTAAGTTTAATCCCTAGAACCCTTGTGGTAGAGGAGAAAACCCACTCACACAAGATTGTCCATCACACACACATATGCATGCTCACAGGCGCCCCCTAAGTAAATACAAAAAGGGAGGGAAAATGTGGAAATAAAGAATGAGAGGAACTGTTTAAGCAGTGCTCAGACCGGACCAAGGCTGTCCCCGGACGTGGTTCAGACACACTGGCTGTGACTGATTTGACTATTCCTTACTCTCCTGCTCGTCCTGTTACTTCCTATGGCAATAACAATACCCCTTCCCCTTTCAAAACAACAATAATGGCAATGCATCTCCACTTTTTTATTTTTCAGATTCATTTATTTTATAAGAGTTTGGTCTACATGTATATATATATATATTCACCACACATGGCACCTGATGCCTGTGGAGGTCAGAAGGCATCAGATCTCCCAGAGCCGGAATTATGAACAGTTGTGAACCGTCATATGAGTGCTGGGAGTTGAACCAGGGTCCTCTGCAAGAGCAGCCAATGCTCTGAACCACTGAGCCATCTCTCCCATGGCCCAGCTTCTGTCTTCATTTTTGTCATTGGCATTTAATAGTTAAGCATCCTTTCTTGGCAGCCATGTGCAGGCCTATTGTAATTTCCTCTCTTCCCAATGAAATTCCGTTTGTTTGAACCTGAGTCGTTGAAAGCTCTCTGCTCAGCAAACATTTGTGTTATTTTCCCCTTTGATGTCCGTAAGCTGTTAAAGCCAGTACCTCTTTGCAGTGATCACTGACAGGAGCCGCCCCTGCCCCCTGAGGAGTCTAAGGGTTAGGGATCAGCACTCACTCTTTTATCTTCTAGCCAGTTTTTTTTGGGATCCTTTCATTTTCATTCTTTTCCCCCACAATCTTTATTTTTGTTTAGTCATTAAAGGGGGAGTCTGAAGGGCTTTCTCCCAAATAGTCTTCATTCCTCTCTTCAAGGTTAAGATCATGTATTTGTGACAGGTTATGGCAAACACCTCCTAGAGTCATAAACGGAAGACTGGGGATATAGCTCTGTTGGTGGTATGCTAGCCTAGCATATGGAAAGCAATGGGTTCAATCCTCAAGTCCGTATTACTTGGCCTACACATCCTCCTCTACATAGAGACTGAGACTGACCTGGGCTAAATGAGACCCCATCTTTAAAGAAGAATCACAATGGTCCCGTGGTTTAGCTACAGATAAGTGTGTCCTCCAGGTGAAGATGGCCCAAAGGGCGGCTGTAGAAGCTCTGTCACAAAAAGTTGATTATTAGCCTAGCATGGCGGCACATGCTTTTAATCCTAGGAGTTGGGAGGTAGAGGCAGGGGGATGTTCAAGTTCCAGGCCACTTGGAGCTAAACAGTGAAACCCTGTCTCAAAAAAGAAAAGAAAAAGAAAAACATTGATTATTTTAGCTTTGGTTCTGGTAGTTAAAAGCATCCTGAGATCTAATTAGTCTTTCTTTTCTTCTTCTTCTTCCTCCTCCTCCTCCTCCTCCCTTTTTCTTCTCCCTTCCCAAGAGACATCTCTGGAATTCATTTATGGCAAGAAGAAAACCCAGGGCTGGTATCAGCTTTTCAATCAGGACCACCTCCGATCTGCTCAGTTCACAGATTCCTCAGGTGTGCCTCTCTGGGGAAGGTACATGGAGGCTGAGGCCCGAGGGAGTAGGAAGAAGAACAGCTGTGGAGTGGGGTGTGTGGTGAGCAGTAGCTGGGATGTAGACAGGATGTGCTAGGCTGGACCCCAGCCATGCAAGCCATAAGTGACCCATGAGGAAACTTTGCGGTACTCAGCGTCTCAATCAGGAAACCAGCCCTTGTCGATTCCTGAAGCTCTTGTCGATTCCTGAAGCTCTTGTCCTCTTTTCCCTCTCCTGGAAGGAGGCACCTTGACAGACTGTTAACGTTACACTGTGGGATATTTCCAAGTTCCTGATCAAAGCTGGTAGATTCCTAGCACAGGTCATTGGATAGATATTTGAGGAGGAGACATTTCTTCATTTGGTTTCAGCAGATTCCAAAGACAAAGAAGCATGAGGGGCAGGGGGAAGGAGAAGAGACATGGGGGAGGGAAGTGAGGAATCAGATAAACGAATGGTTTACAGTGTTCATGAAGACACCACTACCAAAATGCCCATTTTCCCCTGGCAGCTGCGTATCCTTCTGTTCAGTTTCCATCCTTTTTATTTTGTTAGTAATTTTGTTGTTCTTTTGAGGTTTTTTTTTAAATAGGGTCTCACTGTGTAGTCTAGTCTGGCCTTGGACTGAGCCTCCTGCTTGCCAGCATGGGCCACCACATCTAGCTCCGTTTACATTTTTAATTATTAAAACAACAAACCCATACAGCACCATTGGGAGACATTTCTCCTCACATAGCCATGATCTCTCATATATATTCATGTGTGTCCTCATGCACTCTCTTATTTTGGGTTTATATTAAAACTTTGCATTTCCCCATATTGCTTGGCTTCATATGTGCACTTGTTAATGTTTGCACGGTGGCCACACAGTGGATGTCCTGTCATTGAAGTAAATATTGCCTATCACCTGCCACTGGGATTTCAGGGCTGTTGTCACAGGACTCTGAAGCCACCCCAACTTGGATTTCCTGCTCTGCCTCATCCTGGAAAGCTTGGAATTTCTTCCTCCCTACCATGGGAATGATAATACTCCTTAAAATTGTTATAGAGGAGAATAATGGATAGAAACATTTAATACAGTTCTTGAAGTATAGTGTATATTCTGGACTTACAGCCTGTCTGTCATTTTGAATTTATCGCTATTTAGATTATAGTATGCTGATAATCTTTCCATCCTTTGGACTAGTTTTTGTGATAAATTCATAACTGTAAATATTAGCCAAGATATCTGTGTACTTATATTGGTGTACGTTGACATTTGTTGACATCACAGTAATTTCTACTGTCTGTTCTTTACGATTGTAAGTGTACCATCTTCATGGTACCCTCACCAGGACTGCCCAGAGTTATCATTTTCTGTGCTGGGTAATTTAGTGCATTAAATGTGAACCTTGTGATGTGGTCACATTAGAATACTAGTGGGAATAATGTAATTAACAGCCCACTCATCCGTCATCCAGCTGCTGTGATCACTGGCCTCTACCCACACTTTGCTTTGAGGAATTTCAGAGCAAACTCCTGTGGCAAACTCCTGCGCCACTTCCTTCATCGGCCCAGTGGTGTACACCTCAACCTCAGGAGGTCCTTTTATATTTTCACACAAGCCAGTGTCTTGCCGCATGGACTAAGAGGGATACCTTCCCTCAGCCTTCATATGACCTCACATACTTTTCCCACACTTGACTTGGGACCTCATATTCGGCAGTATGAAGGAATGACTCCAAGAGGTTGAATTCATCCCATCATGGTCCAGCCATTTCTTAAGTTGCTATCCTGAAAATCTTTTGCCTCTTGCCATTGGAGTCAGGGTTTTCTCACAGTTAGATTTAACATTTTTCTCTAGGCCCTGTTTTCTTCAACATAGTGACCATCTCTGGAGTGACTTCCTCATTGTAGCCTGAAATGTTTGGAGGGGTGGTACTTTTTCCTAGTTGGTCCTAGTTAGTTAGTAGTTCCAGTGTGACTGTTGTCCCCAGGCAGTAGGAGAATGGCATGAAGACAGCTGCCTGTTCAATTGTTACAGGCTAAATGGAAGATTAAGGAATGACATTGGTCTACAAGTAGTCCAGCTATAGTCAGCACTTGCTGACTATACATGGTAGCAATAAGCTCTGTTAGAACTCAGAGGAGCCACATTCTGGGGCTCAGTTGATCTGGAAAGACTTCTTAGAAGGAAAACATAGTCTGAGATTTGAATGTGGGATACTCTTTTTAAAACACAGAGAAGCCTGAGAGATGGGCTACTGTAGGTCTGAGTTCAAAGGTACGTGAACTTTTTTTTTCTGGCTCCAGAAGCCTCACACATGCTAAATATGAGCTCTACTACTAAGCTGCATCCCTAACCCCAGGACTTTTTAAATGTCAACCAGAAGGTCCACTTACGTTGACATCTCCTTGGACGTGTCTCCTGAGACCTCCTTCTGTTGTTCGTTCATTCAATAGGTGACTATTGAGCATCTCTTCTGTGGTGGCTGTTTTGTGGCCTGGGCTGTGTGACTCATTCAGCCGCTGAATTTCATGGCCATTATCAGCGAAGGGTTGTAAGTACCCGATTCCTCTTAGGTCCTGCTTTCAAAATGCAGGTTTGGAAAAGAGTTGCTCATGGTTCTTATCACCTCTGTTTCCAGGTAGAAACTGGCTGGCAAGTCTGAGGGTGTCACTTTTCGTGGGAAAAAAAAGACATTTTCATTTACATGGAGGGATTCTGTCTTCCTCTGTCTCTCATCCTTCCTCTCTCTTTCCATGTTTTCCTTTGAATTCAATTTTCTCAGGATGAATTGAGTACTTTCTGTATGGAATACTTATCATATGTAGAGAGTTCAAAGATACACAACCGACTGTGTGTGTGTGTGTGTGTGTTTTCTCCTGTCTTGTTTTCTTTCTTGTGGAAACACTTTATCCTTTGAGTTCTAAGGCCTAAGCTGGAAACTCAGGAAACAATATTTGCCATGACCCCGGGCAAAGATACTGTTGAGAACAAGAATTCTTTAGCTTCCAGCCGGCTCACCTTTGTTCAGACGCCAAGCGCGTGGGACACAGTGGAGGGGGAACCTTACCCATGGTTATCCCACCGGAAGAGGGGTGCTGTTCATATACAGAGAATGGGTCTTGAGGCAGAAAATGGCTTATGGCAGAGTAGGTAGCTGAATACAAAAGAAATTGCTAGCATTCTTGACATATCCATACAGCTTCAGCAGCACCACTGCATCTCTCAGTTTGATTCAGGTCTGTTTTCCTTTGAATTCAGTTCTCACAGCAACTATTGAGTGCTTGTTGTATGTAATGCTGATCATTCCAAGAGGAAGGAGTTTGCTTCCTTCCCCATTATCTCCTCCTACTCTCCTACCCCAGAGCATTCCAAATAAGCTCCAAGATAAGTGCGTCCATCGTGGCTGCTTTGCATACAGCTTTGCAGCAAACCCCTCCTGTCTCCCCTAACCAGCTCTCTTGCTCTCTGTTCTTTCCCTCTCTCATGAAACCCGACAGAATTTAAGAATTTTCAATGGAATGAACTGAGATCCCACTGGTTCTGCTTGCTAATGAATGCGTTCAACTCTCCCCCTTCCTCGTGATCTCCTTTTGTTCTTAACTCCTGGATATAAAGTGTGATTAATGGTCCACAAGACTTGGATTGAAAAGCTCTAATCCAGTACATTCTGTTTGATCACAACAAGGCCCAGGAAATTAAAATGATTTGTCCATAGCTGCCAGAGTCTGGGAGTAAATGGGGACTTTGTAGCCCTTTCTATAAAGCTATCCGCCTGTGGTAGGCACACCTACCTTCTGGCTACATGGTTAAGGCCAGCAGCATTGGAGAGAGAGTTCTGGTATGGCTACTCAGTAGCTCCGTGGCTTTGAGTGAGTTACATAAACTTCTCCAACATCTGTACTCTGGTCTATAAAACAGGGCTAGTACTAGGTGTGCTATGCCTACCTACCTGTAATCCTAGCACCAGGAGGCTGAGGCAGAAAGATTGCAAGTTTGAGACCAACCTAGGCTACACAATGAACAGGGCAGTGCCCTCTTCAACAGGTTTTACTTACCCTAGGTCTGGCATAGAACAAATAGCACCTACCATTATTACCTGTAACATGTGAGCTCTGGTGGGCAGTGGTGGCACACACCTTTAATCTTAGCACTCGAGAGGCAGAGACAGATGGATCTCTGTGAGTTCGAGGCCAGCCTGGGCTACAGAGTGAGTTCCAGGACAGGCTCTAAAGCTACACAGATAAACCCTGTGTCAAAAAACGAAAGAAAAAAAAAAAAAGGATGTGACTTCTGTAAATCACAATGGTGACTTTTCTTCCAAACACAGGTAGCTCAAACCTGTTGCATCCCTCCCTCCATTTTATGAACAAGAATTCAGTATAAAATTATGGACTGGGGGTTGTGGCAGACATACTCTTAGCAGTCTTTGAGGGTCAGGGTTTCAGTGTCTGGCTGTTTTTGGTTCCTGGCTCTGAGAATGTCCTTTCCTCCTCTGGGGTTCCCTTTCTGCTCTGTGTTAGTTAGTTAAGCCCACTGCTGTTGATGGAACGAGCACCCTCAGCCCCTCAACCCAGTCCCTCTCTAATCTTCACCTCCACTCTTTGAAGTCAGGGCAGTTATACTCTAATTGCAGTTGGGGAAACTGAGGCTCACGCAGACTGAGTAACTAGCCTGATGGAGGGAGCTGTTTTGGTGATAGGTTGTTGGGTAAACAACTGATGAGGACTTGAATGTCCATCTCAATCTGACGCTGACCAGCCAGGGAAACTAGTGGACAGAGAACCAGGGTCAAGCCAAGTCAGCGTGGGAATGTAGAACCCATATTTGAGTCTTGGGCTCCTGGCTCTTCTCTGATGCCCTTTCAATCGTTTTGCACAGGTTGGGTCTTTGACCTTGGCATTACTAGCTGTAGCATCAAGCTGCCCTGCACACTATTGATGTTCCCCTTCATAGTTGGGAACTTCCGGCTCTGGGGAGGAAAGCCCTTGAATTTGAACCCTAGCTCTGCCACTTACCAACTGTGTGACTTTTGGCAAGTTGCTCGAATTTTCTGTGCCTTGGTTTCTCACACTCACTACTCCCAGAAGTGTTGTGAGGGTTGTGTGAGATCCTAAATACAGAATCAAAGTCCAGCGCCTGACACTGACCCCCGGTCAGCGGTCAGCATTGTCCATGGTGTTCTCGTCACCTTGCCAGCCTTGAGCGAGAGAGGCATGGGGCTTACCCCTGGGTGGCTGCAGTCTGCTGGGGGAAAGGTTAAGGATAATGCACGTTAGGATTTATTGGGAAACCCTAGTTTCATTTGTTATTCAGAGAGACTATTTAGAAGTCGCCGCGATGTGACCGGAAGAGTGCTCTATTTGTAAAGGTCTTGATGCACAAGCATGGTGCCCTGAATTCAACTCCCAGATCCCATGCTAAAAAGCTGCGTATCGCCAGGTGGTGGTAGCTCACACCTTTAATCCCAGCACTTGGGAGGCAGAGGCAGGAGGATCTCTGTGAGTTTGAGGCCAGCCTGGTCTACAGAACTAGTTCCAGTTCAGGGCTACACAGAAACACTGTCTCAAAAAAGAAAAGAAAAAAAAAAAGGAAAGAAAGAAAAAGAAAAGGCCAGGTATGGTAATATGTTCTTCTAATCCAAGGGCTATGGGAGGCAGAGACGGGGGCAGGGGGGGCGGGGAGGGGGGGATCCCCAGGCTTACTGGCCAGCCAGCCTAACCTAATAGGCAGGCTCCAAACCAGTGAGAGACCCTGCCTCAAAAAAACAGGTGCCTAAGGAGGAGTGGTACCTGAGGTTGTCTGCTGGCCTCTACATGTTCATGGATACATGTGCACACACACAAGCACACACACAAACACAAGTAGATAAATAACATCAGTGTCAGTATTTTGTGCCAGAAGTAGAGCTCTGGGTTGCACAGGAGCTGGTGGTCCCTGGCCTCATAGCCAGGGCCACTGTGTGTTCCATCCAGAGCAGAACTAACCAGGGTCCTCCAAGCCGAGAGGAAGTTATGACTGGAGGAAAATTTGTGAGGCAGTAGGCCCACTGAAGGAAGGGGAGCTGTCACAGCTGAAGCAGGCCTGTAGGAAGAAGACAGGGAGGGAGTCAGTGCTGTTGCACAGATAACGCGGACACTGTGCAGCCGAGTACTTATTTTTAAGCTACAGTGGTATATTTTAGGCTAGCTTTATCCCACTCACACTGTCTGTCTCCGTTTTTCATCAGTGTCTTCCATTTTTCTCCTAGTGGGTCTTCTCTCTGTTTGGGCCTCCTGTCTATGTAGCTATGGGAGGCAGAGACGGGGGTAGGGGGGACGAGGAGCGGGGGATCCCTAGGCTTACTGGCTAGCCAGCCTAACCTAATAGGCAGGCTCCAAACCAGTGAGAGACCCTGCCTCAAAAGGCCTTTTGCTACAAAAGGCCTCTATGTGCTGGTTTGTATTTTGTCAACTTACACAAGCTAGAGCCGTCTGGAAGAGTGAGCCTCAATTGAGAAAATGCCTCCTCCCACCAGATTGGCCTGTAGGCAAGTCTGCAGGGCATTTTCTGGATTAATGATTGATGTGGGAGACCCCAGCCCATGGTGGGCAGTGCCATCCCCGGGTAGCTAGTTCTGGATTGTATAAGAAAGCAGGCTGAGCAAACCATGTAGAGCAAGCCAGTAAACAGCGTGGCCTCTGCTTCAGTGTCTGCCTCCAGGTTCCCACCCTAACTTCTCTTCGTGATGGACTATAAGGTGGATGAAATAACCCTTTCCTGTCCAGACTGCTTTTGGTCACGGTGTTTATCATACCAACCAGGACAATCCTCATATGCAATTCCCGGCTATGAGAATTCTGCGCTTCATTTTCTGATGAACTCTTAAGATCTCTTACTGTACTGAACTAACCCGAACTATGGACTGCCTGTGCCAAATGTGCTGCCTCTAGGCAAGGTGCTCCCATCAGCCGGAGACAACGGCATGGTTAGCCAAAGACTTTCTGAACCCAAACTGGAATAAAGACCATTCCCCATGCAACACTTTCATCTTGGTTGTTTCATAGAATCACATAATTGTAAGCATTTCTCTCTAAATCACTTTAGCATAACAGTCAAGAAGCTATACCTGGGGGTCATGTGACTGACCCATAGTCACCTAGCAAATTGAGTAGTAGAGCCAGGATTGAGCCCGTATGTTAGTTAGCTTTTCATCACTGTAACTAAGATACCCAAGAGGGCAACAGACGGGGAGGCTTTATTTCAGCTCATGGTCTTGGGAGTTCAGTCCATTATGGTGGGGAGGGTGTGGTGGTGCAGAGAAGTTCACACTGTGCTGCCAGCCGAGGACCTGGAGGGTTCCCACACCCCTCTGGCTTTCTGCTCTTCTCGTTTTATTTTGTCGGGGCCCCTAGCCCAGCAGATGGTACTACCCACATTCTTCATAAGATGTCTCCCTCAGCTAATCCTCTCTGCAAACACCTTCATCCGTCTCTTAGGTAATTCTTAATCTGGTCAAGTTGACAGTGACCACTAAGTGCTCCAGCCCCTTTGTCTCCCAGTGTGGGTCAGTCCACTGTTTAGTATGCTGCAGCCTTCATGTGTCCAACATTCTAGTCAGTATTTCAGATCATGGAGTTCCGGAATTAATCCCTTCCAAAGGAAGAAGGATGGGCAGATGCCTAAATCTGTCACTCTCCCTCTAATTCATTGAGAAAAGGGGAGTGGGATGAATTGGTAATCATTCTTACTTACTGTATGGCTAGAATACGGATGTGTGTGTGTGTGTGTGTGTGTATGTATCTTCTCATTAAATCATTCATGGGTTTTTATCTTATTAAAACCTTGAAACTGGGGCCAGCAAGATGACTTAGTGGGTAAAGGCACCTGCTACCAAGCCTAATGATGTGATTTCATCCACAGGACTCACATGATAGGAGAGAACTTACTCACGTTAGTTGCCCTTTGACCTCTACATGTACTCATGGTGTATTTGTTACCCCCCCCCACACACACACACACACTTTACAAAATAAAGTAAAACCTGACAGTTTTACAGATGATTAGACTGAGGTTTGACATTATGGATTAAATTGTCCATACGGCTGTGAAACGACAACTCAGCGTTGGAGTCCAGGCTTCTCATCTGTGGGCCTGTTTGCCATTTTTGTTGTACCGGGAACTGAAGGAGAGTGTGTTGAAAATTCCACAAGGAAAGTTTCGGTACAGGGCTTGGCAAGCATCTCAGTGTTAGAGCACTTGCCTAGTTCTGGGTTTTATCCTCAGCGCAGCAAGAGGGTGAGGTGGGAGCCAGTGTCAATATAGAGCCAAGGTAGAAGAAAAATACTGTAGTCTTCACAGTGCACCATCACCAGGCAAACACTTTTATAACTGTTCTTTAGATTTGGGGGCAGCCTGCGTGTTCCAACTTGGTGACTCTGTCATTTTCCCTTCCCGTTCAAAGTTCCTTTAGGGTGTAAGGATGGAACTAGGGAGTTCGCCTTAGGTATCCCCGCTTCCAGCTGGTACGGATGCTTGGCCTCCTCAGGCCAGGTAGAAGGAGAAAGTTGGCTCCTCTCCACTGAGCTCCTCACTGGAGATGAGGCTAAGTTTAGGAAAGATGCCAGATGGGTGGGGATGAGAGAAGGAGGAAAGGGATGTGGTGTTTGGAGCTCACGATTCAGGAAACGTGATGGCACCTCCTCTCGGGGTGGCATGAGGCAAGCATTTAGGAAAGAATATGAGCTATTGTGCAGTTTTTGCTAATGGGCGGGTTGTTTTCATAAAGTTTTATGATCAGGAAACTGATGCAGAATGCTGATCCCTTTGGTTTTTTGCTCTGACAGCATCATTTTTGTATTTATTTTTGAACTTTGATGACAGGCATTTCCTTGAAAACTTCTGGGGGTAAACTGTAACAAGACACCCCAAATTGCTTCCTAACAGCAGAATCCAAATGAGAAGCTACAGTTTATCATCTTTTCGATAACCCCACAGGACAAATCCCTCCCCAGTGAAGGGAGGATAGTTCCTTCAGTAACTGAGGTGGTCTAATAAATGTGATCCCTTTTAAAACATTTTAGAAAATGTGCCTAACATGTGGAAAACCTCTAGTGTCCATTAAAATGGGGCCTGTTGTGGCAATGAAAATACAGATCGGATTGCTCCCCTCCTCTGAATCATAAAAACCCAGCCTCCTCTGCTATTCTTTCTCCTGGAAGATGATTTCATCCTCTAGTACGTGGTCCTATCTGTTGTGCGTTGGAAGGCAACAAGCCAATGCTTGGGCATCTGGCTGCCAAC
Source organism: Peromyscus nudipes (assembly GCA_902168325.1). Lineage (NCBI taxonomy): Eukaryota > Metazoa > Chordata > Mammalia > Rodentia > Cricetidae > Peromyscus > Peromyscus nudipes. The sequence goes on from CABHPH010149235.1 coordinate 26,985, forward strand.
TTTAGAGACGTTAAAAGCCTCTTTGGTTGCTGCAGGGCGTTAATTCATTGCCTACCTTGTAAAAGTTGTGTCTTACTGCATTTTCCTGGCACCGGAGAAGTCCCTGTACCTACTATTGCATTTGCGTTTTTCTGAGCCTGCAGGCAGCTCGGGGTTATTAAAGTTCAAAAAGGAAGCCACATGATGTTGGCTCTACAATTTCAATTCTCTTACCTCCTTTCCTCCCTTCCTCCCACTCACTGACAGATGAGTTTGGCTGTCTCTACGCCAGAAGCTCTCAGGCACCTCTTGTAAGAACCTAAGAGGGAGATCATGACCCTCCTCGGGTGGAACAGTGGTCACTGAATTTGTGTGGAACAGCACCGCTCCCATCATGGCTGTCTGGGAAGCAGGGAAAGGGGATGTTGACATGAGATAGTACATTCAAGGGTGGGTCTTTGGAAGTGTGGTCATAGACACAACCAAAGGTCTCTCCTACCAACCTTCCAGACGATTCTGATTCTAGTCAAGTGGACAGTAAAGATTCACCATCCCAAGCAGCTAGCAGCCCTTTGGCTTCCTGGGATAAAAAGTGGAGTCTAGGGATAGGTGTAGCGATGCATCAATAGTCTCAGATACTCAGAAGGCTGAGGCAGGAGGATCATTTGAGCTTAGAAACTCAAGAGCAGCCTGGGCAGCATAAACGAGACAATGCCTCAAAAAATCAAATGAAATGAAGTGAAATTTGAGTCCACACATTCACATCATCCTGGAAACTTCAGATTGGAGCTATGTGGGATCTTAAACACCAAATAAAACCCTCCTCCTCTCCTCACCAAAGTCAGCCTTTCAGGCCTTACCTTGAGAGAGCAAAGACTGAGTCTGAAGAGCCCTATGTTTCAAAGTTGTTCCCACGAATTTTGGACCACCAGAAAGCTAAGTTAAGGACTCATGTCTGCTTTTCAAAATTTCTGATAGCCATCTGCATATGGTGTCCTGGTCCTGTCCCAAACACTGTGCTCTGGCGAGTGGGGAAGGGCACAGGAGTGCTGAGCTGAGGAGCTATTGACCACTGATGGCCGCTAGGACAGAGTCAGTTTTCTTTAGGGATGTGGTCCCTGGTAGTTCCACTATGCCTAGGTGGATGCCCCCACCCATGTGTGTATGGGCAGCATTAACTGGACTCTGGGTTATTTGAAAAAGAGAGAGAGTATATGAAGTTGGGGGGGCATGAAGTGGGATCTAGAAGGAGTTAGAGAAGGGGAGATATGATCAAAATTATTATTTGCACGTATTACATTCTCAATAAATAAAAAAATGCCAATAAAAAGTCATGAAGGGGGACATGAGGTAAGGGAAATCCAGGAGGAGTTGGAGAAGGGGTGAATATGATCAAAATTTATTATATGCATGTGTGAAATTCTCAAAGAGTAAATTTTTAAAATGTAAGATAGCGTCTCACTACATACCTGTGGCTGGCCTAGAACTTACTATGTGTAGACCAGGCTAACCTCAAACTCACTGAGTTCCACCAGCCCCTGACTCCTGAATGCTGGCATTAAAAGCACATGCCACCATGCCTGGCCATGAAAAATATTATTTTAAAAAGAAATTAGAGGCTGGAGAGATGATTCAGAGTTAAGAACTTGTACTGCTCTTCCAGCACCCACTTCAGGGGGCTCCAATACCTCTGGCCTCCTCATTCACTCACACTCATGTGCATATACCCACAACACACGGATACACGTACGTACACATACTTAAAAACAACAGTCTTTCAAAGAAACTACACGCTGTTCCTTGGGAGGGGGAAAAAACCCTCTAGATTTACCTTTTTTCACGACATCTCTAACCAGTCCTATTTCAATTTGACTTTCATTTCATTGTTTGATATGTGCCAGTGTGGTAGAAGGAACCAGAACTGATTTGACTAGCCATGTGGGTAAAATCCATGACCCCTCCCACACCCCCACACCTACACCTGACTGTGGTCAAACAGTGGAGATGAAGGATCTGTTGACAGAGGAAAATTGGGGTGAGAGAGGTACTCGGTGCTTCGAGGAGACAAAGTGAGGGCTACCCTGGGGGGGTGGGGGGGGTGGGGGGGTGGTCACAGATGGCCTTGATTGAGAGTTAACCAGGCAAAACCAGGAGTGTTGTAGTGATGTCACCAAGGTGGAAGAAGCAGATGGCAGTGCCATCAGTGAGGACTAAGCCGCTGCGGCGGGCGCCTTCCTGCCCCCTCTTTTCTTGTCCCCTCGAGACTCTTAGTTTGATCAGGACGGTGGACACATGGGAGCCATGTTTGCTGAGCTTGGGCTTGGATGTGAGCTGGGGGAAAATAAAAATCAAATAAATCAGGAACTCTCAGCCTGGGGAGGCCGCTCAGCTGGTAGAGGGCTTGCCTATCAGACAGGAAGCCCCGGGTTCATTCCCCAGCACAGCATAAACTAGATGTGGTGGCGTAGGCTTATAATCCCCGAATTTAGGAGGCAGAGGTGGGAGAAGCAAGAGTTCAAGGTCACCTTCAACTGCTTTCTGAGCCCCTGTTACAAAAGTACAATAAAATAATAAAAACCAGAAGCTCTCTTCACTCAGCTCCCGCTTGGCCCAAGTGTTCCGCTAACCCACCCCCTCCAGCTCCCTACAAAGCTCTCACGGTGCCCAAAGCACCTGGAACGTTTCAGCTTCTGGGCCCGTCGCAGCTCTGCAGCACACCGGCCAATGTCTGCTCCCACCAGATGAGACACATACTTGCCAAGAGTCCCTGAACCTGTTCCTTCTGGTTGGACTAGTTCTGTAATTAAGGTCTTCTACAGAACAACCCCCCTTCAACACACACACACCCTGGCCCCAGGCCTTTTTGCAGGTAAACATCTCAAGCCAACAGCCCTCCTTCCATTCTCTACAGCTAATTTTTTAAAAACTTAAATGCAGTTGTGCCTCTCGGCTATGAAGATAAGTGTGTTTTCATTTGGAGCCCTGGAAACGAGATTGTAAACCCAATCCCAAGTGTCAGAACATGTCTCCTGGTGGGTGGCTTTGCTGGGGGCTGAGCTGAAGTGTGGACTTGCACATTTTCCACTGTATCCCTTATGCACCCACATGTTGATAGCACATTGCGCTGCACACTCGAGATCCCCGGTGCACAATAGTTTGCATGAACCAATGAATAGTTTCCTCTGCCCATTCTTGGTTTTGATGCTATAACATTGGGCTGAACATCCCCACATACTTGTGACCAAAGATCTGTGGTCACTGCTGATGGCAGGCGGGGTGGGGAGCAGTGGGGAGCCAGTTCCCTGTTCTGATTTGTAGCACAGTATCACTCAAACATGCTCTTTGACGGTGTTGATCAAAAATACAAATTTCTAAGCTCCCCGCCAAACGTTCTGGTTCAGTGGACTCTAAATGGGGCCTAGGATCTGGGCTTAGTAGGCTTTTCATTCAGTTTCACTTCAAGCAATGTAAGGAAATATTGCCCCTGACTGCCTAGATGTCAAATGTCCAGTGCAGACCGAATGACATGAGCAGGGTTGGGTGTCTTTATTCACATTTGCCTTCACTTTTTTTTTTTTGCATGTGTATATGTGTGTCTGGTGTGTGTGTCCATATATGTGGGCACATATGTATGTGGAGGCCAGAGGTTGGTGTCTTCACTTTATTTCCTGAAGCAGGTTCTGTCATTTGAACCAAGAGTTCACTAGCTTGTCCTGGCATCCCCTCTCTCTGCCTAAACACTGGGATTACAGGTGGCTACTGTGGTCACTGGGGCTTTTCTGTGGATGCTGAGGATCTGAACTTCGGTTCTTGTGTTTGTGTGGCAGGCGCTTTAATTACTCAGCCACCTCCCCAAACCCCTGCCCTCACACGTTGTGTCTCACAAGGGATCACATTGTATACTTTAGTAGGATATCCCCCCCCCCCCCCCCCCCCCCCCCTCTTTTTTTTTTTTTTTTTGTCGTCAGGGTTTTGTTTCTCTGTGTGATTGGCTGTCCTGGAACTCACTCTGTAGACCAGGCTGGCCTCAAACTCACAGATCCTCCTGCCTCTGCTTCCTAAGTACTGGGATTAAAGATGTGCACCCCCACCACCTGGCTTGTTGTGGAATATTAATTTAAGATATGTTATGTTGCCGGGCGTTGGTGGCGCACGCCTTTAATCCCAGCACTCGGAAGGCAGAGCCAGGCTACCAAGTGAGCTCCAGGAAAGGCGCAAAACTACACAGAGAAACCCTGTCTCGAAAAACAAAAAACAAAACAAAACAAAAAAGATATGTTATGTTAGTTTAGTTTATGCTGTGGAACATTTGTTTAATGATGCAAAGATGTGCTGCATTCTTTTATGTTGTATTTGTTTAGCTCTGTGAAGCTGTGTTACTGTGGCCATCTAAAACACCTGATGGTCTAATAGAGAGCTGAATGGCCAATATCGAGGCAGGAGAAAGGACAGGTGGGGCTGGCAGGCAGAGAGAATAAATAGAAGGAGAAATCTGGGAGGAGGATCAAGGATCGAGAAAAGGAGGAGAGGACACCAAGGGCCAGACACACAGACACACAG
>CABHPH010149236.1:0-21561 GCA_902168325.1 Peromyscus nudipes
TGAAAAACCATTAAAAAAAAAAAAAAGAATGAGATCCTGCCTCAAAAATAATATTTTAGAAGTTGAAGAATGACATTGGCAGCTTTGGAGAGCCCAAGCCAGGGGTTTCTGAGGTTTGTCACAACTCACTGAGTGCTGTGCCTCTTTAACCAGGAATGTCCCCACAGGTATGTTGTCACAGGCTAGGAATGTGCCATTTCTCTTCTGTAGTTTGTTCTTGTTTTGGGGTTGGGTTGGGTTGGGTTTTGTTTTTCTTTTGTTTTGAGGCGGGGTCTCACTCTCTAACCCTGGCTAGCATAGAATTCCCTATGTGGCCTTGAATTCTTGGCAGTCCTCCTGCCTCAGCCACCTGAGTGCTGGGATGGCAGGCATGTACGCCCTCCTGTGCTGTTCCTCTTGGTTCTTAGACACGGTGAGTGGCGGCGGCCATCACCAGCCCTCCCAGGCCCTCATGGTGGGCACACATTAACGCTGGCACAAGGTGCTAGCAGGAGAGAGGGGATCTTATGCCCTGTGCCCCGGGGCTGAAGAGACATCTCTGCAACTGCCCACTAGCACCAGGCTGCTCGGCTCACACGTGACTACAGATCCAACCCAGACGCAACCTGAAAGGTTCAGCTGCTCTTAACCAACCTGCCCCAGTCCCCACCCCAGATCCCCTGGGCCCTACCCCTTTGCCTGTGAGTTAAGTGCCTAGATAGAGTCTGTTCAAGGCTGAGTATGTAGCTGCCCTGAGTTCAATTCCCAGCACGGAGGTGGACAGGATGTGGTAGGGTTCAGGGTACATGGCATAAGGCAAGGCAACTTCTCTGTGGTTTGGGTACCCTTGGCAAAGGGTAGGCTATTAAACACCCCTGGCTCTCACCCATGAAATAAGTCTTTTTTTTTTCTTCTTCAGTTTTTCGAGACAGGGATTCTCTGTGCAGCTTTGGAGCCTGTCCTAGAACTCACTCTGTAGCCTAGGCTGGCCTCAAACTCACAGAGATCCATCTGCCTCTGCCTCCCGAGTGAAATAAGTCTTTAAATGCACTTCTAGCTGCTGGCTCTGAGGACAGTAGAACCCCCTTCTGAAGACAGCTGGTGAAAACCGAAGCTCCCAGAAAAAAGCCACAACTATGTTAAAGGTTCTACAAGGCTGATTACAACGCTGTGGTTGTGAAGAGTTGGAATGTTGCAAGTCCACAACCAAGTTATCTTGAACTATCTTTAGTCTGCTTAATAGCCCTTTGTCACCTACTCTCTTATCTAACCTAACACCCTTGTGACTATCACAGGAAGCCTTTTGGAATGCATTGTTAACAGCCCACCGCTTCCACCAGCCTGAAGCTAAGAATGCATCAGATAGCATCTGAGATCTACAGCAGTGCGAACAAGAAATCCTAGGGAGAAGCTGTATCTGCAAAGAGTGTCAACCAATTAGACCTTCAGAGTTGGAATGTTGCAGGTCCAGAGCCTAATTACAGTTTATCTGGGGCCATCTTTAGTCCCTTCCCCATCTTTGTGTCAGAACTAACATCCTGTCACTAGCAGGTAAGAACCTTTTGGGACTATATTAACAAAACCCTAGTTTTCCCCCAGTCAAAGGGCTGAGAACGCTCTCAGCAACTAAAGCCTATAGCAGAGTTCTCTTCATGCGGTCATAACCCCCTACCTGGTGTGTCCACCAATGTGAGAACTGATTTGTGGATTTCTTTGTTCTGTTACCATAAAAAGTTCCGAGCCTGCCCCCTCATTGGAGCCTGGCCTTTGGGGAGAGATGAAGCTGTGTTCCAGGTCATGGTCATTCATATTGGGTTCCAGAATAAATGAGCTCTTACCTGTCTTGTGGTGAGGACTGTGGTTTTGTGTCATGAGCAGAGACCTTCCTGCTTCGCTGTAACCGGCGCCTACCTGAGCTTCCCATGAATAGAGTTGAAAAGCACCTTTCTCTCTCTCTGCTTCAGTCTTCTTTTGTCCCACAGAATGAACTCAGTAGTAATACCTCTAGATGACCACTCCTCACTTCAAGACGGCTATAACATCTCCAGGTCCCATCTTCTCAGGCTGCTGTCTGGAGTCCTCCATGGTTAGGTTGTTTTGTTTAGAAACAGGGTCTTCCCACCAGGCTGGCCTTGAACTCTCAAGTTGGTTTGTCTTTCTTTCTCTTGCCTCTGCCTCCCAAGTGCTGGGATCACAGGCATGCACAACCACCCAGGTCGGCTCCAAACTCCTGGTCTTCCTGCCTTGGCCTCTGAGAGCTGGGATTCTAGTCATGTTCCCAGGCATGGGCTCCTTCACCAGTTAGTTCGTTCGCTCATTCAGTTTTCTGAGAAAGTGTTGTAAATGGGACACAATGCAACATAAAAAACAGGAATTAAGTAGCTGGGCATAGTGTTGTATGCTTTTAATCCCATTAATCCCAGCACTCAGGAGGCAGAGGCAGGTGGATCTCCGTGAGTTCAAGGCCAGCCTGGTCTACAAAGTGAAGTCCAGGACAGCCAAGGCTATGCAGAGAGACTCTGTCTCAAGAAAGAAAAAAAAAGAAAAGGACGGGCATTGAAAGGAAGCAAGCCACAGCAGGGTGACCATCAGCAGGAAGACAGGAGAATGGGGAAATGGGACCAGAAAGGAGACTGAAACCAATGTGAAGTGGACTTGTGGAGTCAGGGGCCCCAGGACCACCCAGTCATATAGAAACACTTCTGAGGGGCTGGAGAGATGGCTCAATGGTTAAGAGCACTGGCTGCTCTTCCAGAGGTCCTGAGTTCAATTCCCAGCAACTATGTGGTGGCTCACAACCATCTATAATGGTATCTGATGCCTTCTTTTGGCCTGCAGTCATACATGCAGATAGAGCACTCATACACAAAATAAATAAATAGACATAAACCAAAACAAAAATGAAAAAAAAAAAGAAACACTTCTGATTCCCACAATACGTAGTGTAATTGCCTGCCTTGGGGACTGGGTACATCCACCAGAAACCATTTCCACAGCCCTATATGACAAAGTCCTCTGTACCTCAGCCATCAGGAGGACTTCTTGTCCTCTGAAGAGCTCCAGAAGCAGACGCGGCCCGTCTGTCCACCCTGAAGCCCCCCAGCCCTGCAGAGACCTCCCTTAGTACTGATCTGACTGCATCCAGAATGACACGGCATCCAGTGATATGGCTGGCCATCTTTGATTTTTGTCAAAGGGGTAAGGGTTCTCTTCCAACCCTCCACTCCAGAGTTCCTGCACCTGCCAGTCACAGAGGTCACAGAACACAATGCCCCCACCCCAGAGAAGCTGGGCGTTGCCTGGAAACACTCTCAGTTGTCGGCACTGTGGGGGCTGCTGTGGCCATCTAGCGGCTAGTGGTCAAGGAAGTACTAGAGGCCTGCATATGCAGGGCCCCCCTTCCACAAAGTTGGGAGCTGCAGGACTGTAGAAGCCTGCTCATCCCAGAAGGACCCACAGCAGGGTCTGTTTCTCCACACAGTGGCATCCCAGGTACTGAGGACTTCTGGGGACACAAATGTTAGCGAGGCCCAGATATGCTGAAAGGAGTCACGGGCATGGTCTTGGGCTGATGAGGAAGGATGCCTAAGTCTGTCCCCACCCCCAACAGGGGAAGAGGACTGTGTGGCCTTCATAAGAGGAAGGTTTGCCTTGATAGGTTGGGAGATGGCAGAACCTCCCACAATGCCTTCTGCTTCAGAGGGACCAAGTGGTACACACAACATCTTTTTCCCCGGGGGCACAGGAGACTCCATTTCTCAGCACCCTATTACGGTTAGATGTGTAAAAAGGTCTAGCTGATGGAAATGTGACCCGGCCCAGAACCCCCTGCTGGCACTACCTTTGCTCCCTCATTCCCTCTCTCAGCTGAGAAAATCTTAATGGCTTGGTTATAAAATGTATCTCATGCTGTGTCAAAGCCTAGCTCTCAGCTGGTGATGTTACATCTACAGGAGACTTAAGAGTCTTATCTACGGGAGGTGGGTCACTGGAGACAGGTTCTTAGGAGTACCTGTCTCGGCTCCCTGTCTACCACGTGTGAGAACTCATCTGTTGCAGATCTCTACACCCATGGTGTTCTGCCTAAAAGCATGATGCCAAGTGACTGCATGGAACGCTCTGAAACTCAAGCTGAAATGAATTCTTCTTCCTCAAACTAGCTCGTGTCAGGTACCTTACCACAGTGACGAGACAAAGACCCAGAGAAGGTAGAGACACAAGATCTAGAGTCTAGATCCTCAGATGCCTGTGCCAAGTAACTTCTCTGCTGCCTAACCCTGCCAACAATGATAGGCTGTTGCGAGTCCCGGAGGGGCTTGGCTGTGTGGTTCTCTGAGACTCAGATTTCCTTGTCACAGCAACTGGCTTTCTGGAGGAAGCACTTGTCTGGGTCAGCAGAGATAGCAAAGGCAGAGGACAGCAGCCCCACTCAGTCTGAGTTTCCGAGCTGACCACACCCTGTAAAAGGAAGGGCTGGGCCTGGCCCCCTGCATTTCTCCACGGTCCAGCAGTGGACCCAGAACACAGAAGTTCAGAGGAGCTGTTCATGACTGTATCTGAGCCTGCAGTATCTCCTCACTGGCCAACCTGTTCCAGCTTTTGTGCATTAGAAACACATCCATCAGCCAGGAAGTGGTAGTGCATGCTTTTATTCCTTTATTCAGGAGGCAGAAGCAGGTGGATTTCTGTGAGTTCAAGGCCAGCCTAGTCTACAAAGCAAGTTCTGGGACAGCTAGGGCTGTTACACAGAGAAACCCTATCTTGGAGAAAGAAAGGAAGGAAGGGAGGAAGGGAGGGAGGGAGGGAGGGAGGGAGGGAAGGAGGAGGAAGTGAGAGAGATATTCACTTACCTTTCTTTCCCAGAGCCAGCAAGCCTGGATCTCTAGGACCTGTCTCTGTGAGGACTAAGTGGCAGAGAGTGAAGGCTCTACCCTTGGGGCTTTTTCTCAGGAAGTCTTCAGGGAGCCACCACCCCTTTGCAAGACTGCCTTTACCAGCAGGCTCTACCCAGCTATTCTGGCTGGACTCTGTCCCCAGGAAGGGAAGGGAGACCTGGAATCACCCTTCCGGAAGACCCTGGTCACTGGTTTCTGCAAAATAGACATAGTGTTCCCGGTTACTCCCATCTGAGAAATTGTCAGGTCCTCCAAGCAGTCCAGCTGGAACTCAGAACTCCAAGGAAATGGAAGTAAAAACAAATGAAGGAAGAATCCGTGCCCAGGAAGTCACACTGGGTCCAGTGTGAGAAAGCAAGGGGAGAGTCCAAGGGTCTGGGAACAAGACAATGGTGCCCTTGTGTACTGAGTATCTGGTGAGCCAGGCCCTGAGGGGAGCCCATCCTAGAATCCTCTCATGGGGCGAACACAACCACCTCCATCCTCCTCACTCACGCTCTCAGGGCGCTTCCCAGGCTGTGTGCAGAACGAAGCTGTGCGGCCAGACCACAGGTATTCCCGGTGTGGTCCTTTCCTAGCCGTCTGTGCTTAATCTCCCATCCCTCAGGTTCCTCCTCAGGTAGTCACCTCCTAGGCTCATTGGGAATGCTCCAAGGAAAACACAGACAGTGCAGGTGCTATAAACAGAGGAGTGAAGCCACAGCAACCCATGCCTCCGCTGAGGTCACAAGCAGGGGAAAGTGGGGTCCCTACCAGCAGCGCAGGGACAGAAGACGGAAGAGCAAGGTCTACACACAGACATCATGGAGCCCCTTTGAGGCCACAGGCAATGATGCAATCCCTAACCCTTCACATTTCTCTATGTTCTCTGGGACCAAGATCCCTACACAAAAAGCAGCCAAGAGCACTGGCTTGCTCTCCTAGTGGACCTACTAATGCTTCTGTGATGTGGTGGTCCAGATGATGATCTACAACACCATACCGTTGCAGATTTTGTTTTGTTTTGTTTTGTTTTCCGAGGCAGGGTTTCTCTGTGTAGTTTTGGTGCCTATCCTGGATCTTACTCTGTAGACCAGCTCTGTAGGCCTCGAACTCACAGAGCTCTGCCTGGCTCTGCCTCCGAGTGCTGGGATTAAAGGCGTGTGCCACCACCGCCCGCCCACCTGTAGAGTATTATTTTAAGTTGTGTTACTTTTGTTTATGTTGCATTTGTTTAACTCTGTGAAGCTGTGTTACTGTGCCTGTCTAAAACACCTGATGGTCTAATACAGAGCTGAATGGCCAATAGTGAGGCAGGAGAAAAGATGGGCAGGGCTGGCACACAGAGCGGATATACAGAAGGGAGAAGGACAAAAGGGTACACTGTGTGACGCACTGCAGCTCCCAATGCCACTAGGATGAATGAAGAGGGGTTGGAAAGACAAAGGAGCAAGGTGGAGGTTTTTGTTTTGTTTTTAATTGATTTTTTTCTGCAGGGGGGAGGGGAGTATATGGAGGGACTAGAAAGTGAGCGGGATTGGGTTGCATGATGTGAAATTCCCAAAGAATTATATTATATATATATATATAGTAAGCCAACATAAAAGAATAAATAATGGGAGAGAGAGTGAGAGAGACAGAGCACAAAACATCATCAAATCAGTGTTCAAAATACCTAGCAAAAATTGACTACGGAAGCCCTTATGAGGCCACCAGCTGAAGTTCTCAGTAGAAAGAGTCCTTGGCAGAGCAGAGTGCTCCCTTGGGTGAGGCTTCCAAATAAAGGAACAAATAGCAGCAGATAGGTGACATCATCAAATTGGATACAAAAGAGTTACCTTCTCATTGGTCTCAAGGACATAATCCTTTGACTTTTGGATCCTCTGTTCCGTTCTCTTCCCTCCCTGTCACAGAGTTAGTGGGGCCTTGAAGAACACTTTGAGATAAGCATGCTTAGGTCTGAAATGGTAAGAGATAGATGGACCTAGAGCCAGCCTCTCAGAGAACTCAAACAGCACATGACAACTTAGCACTCAAGTGCATATCACCACACAGTCTGAAGAGGCACAAAAAGACTGACTCCCAGCTCCATTTTTATTAGTCATGCTGGGGGCTTCCAACTCAAGCTCTTTGGCTGTCCCAGCTGCAGGGGGCCTGGGAAACGAGTCCCTTTAATCCCACAGGTTCCCCTGAAAGAAAGGATCTTTTTGTTTGTTTGTTTGTTTGTTTGTTTGTTTGTTTGTTTTTTAAGACAGGGTTTCTCTGTGCAGCTTTGTGCCTTTCCTGGATCTCGCTCTGTAGACCAGGATGGCCTCGAACTCACAGAGATCTGCCTGCCTCTGCCTCCCGAGTGCTGGGATTAAAGGCGTGCGCCACCACCACCCAGCAGAAAGGATCTTTTCATGCCCTCTCTTTTCCTTTTCTTGTCTACAAACCACATGAACTAACCAGAGCCTCTGAAGCCACTGCGGACAGTGAGGCGATTTTGAGGTTGAAAATCATACTCTGGAGATGGTGGTGTCTGGGCTTCTAATCATTCTGTGCAGTTTCCAAACCATCCGTGGACCCGCCACTAGTTATCTCTGATAAGAAGATTAGAAAACCGATTTGTTTAAGAAGCTACAATCGGATCTCTCCCATCAACCACCGTAATTCCTGACTTACACGAACAGCCGTTAGAACTGCCCAGAGCTGAGGACAAACTGTCCCTACTGCAGATGGGTTACTGACTAGAATGCCTCATGTCATCTCTCTAAGCCTCAGTGTGTTTTTAAGAGAGGACGACCCTCTGCCCTCAGAGGTCAGAGGTGGTAAACAGGCCTGTGAAATGTGGAGCGTGTAAGTATTTTTTTTGTCAGCTTGATTGACAAAAGCTAGAGTCATCTGGGAAGAGGGAACCTCAACTGAGAAAATGCCTCCATCAGATTAGCCTGTAGGCAAGTCTGTGGTACATTTCCTTGATAAATGATTGATGTGGGAGGGCCTTGCCCATTGTGCTCAGAGCCAGCCCTGGGCAGGTGGTTCCAGGTGGTGTAAGAAAGGAAGCTGAGCAAGCCAATAAGCAGCATTCCTCAATGGCGTTTGCTTCAGTTCCTGCCTCAAGTTCTTGCCCAGATGTCTATTTTGTTTTGTTTTGTTTTGTTTTCGAGACAGGGTTTCTCTGTGTAGTTTTGGTGCCTGTCTTGGATCTCGCTCTATAGACCAGGCTGGCCTCGAACTCACAGAGATCCACCTGGCTTTTGAGTGCTGGGTGCGCCACTGCCCGGCTTGCCCTCTTTACAACGGATTACGATTAGGGCATGTAAGCCAAATAAACTCCTTCCTCTCCAAGTTGCTTTTGTTTGTGGTGTTTTATAACATTAGAAAGCAAATTACTACAACATTACAATCTTCATAACATGCACACAAAACTTAACATGCATAACAACGGACTATTGAAACGTATGACAAGACAGATAAACTACACCGCTCAGTGGCAGAGCCCTGTCTGGTGTGTATGGTGGTCTTAGGTTCAGTCCCGGCACTGTTCAAAACAAATGGATACATTTCCAGGAGAAATAGATGATGCCGCTATTAAAGGTAGAGACTTTAAGACTCCTCCATCTGCCCGGTGGTAAGGGTGCACACCTTGAGTCCTAGCACTCAGGAGGCAGAGGTAGAAGGATCTCTGAATTCCAGGACAGCCAGGGCTACAAAGAGAAACCCTGTCTCAAAAAATAAAACAAAACAAAAACCCAGAAATTTGAAGAATACAGATCCTTCTGTATCTCATGTGAACACTCAGTCATGCTGACCATCTTCTAAGACATGAGACACACCTTAGCAAGTGTAAAAAAATGCAAATTACACAACATCTGCTCTTGGGTCACAGTGGAATTAAACTAGAAGTCAATAAAAAAAATGACTAAAAGACTATTTTAATGGCGTTTAAACAACAGATATCTAAATAACACCTGATGTAAATAACTCTCAAGATAAAGTAAATGAAAATGAAACTGCAACGTAAAAATTGTGCGATGCAGAAAAAGCTGTACTTCGAGGAAAATATATAGCACTGAATCTACATATGAGAAAGGATGAAAGATCCCAACCAGTCATGTAAAGTTCTACTGCAGAAAAACACAGAGTAAAGCAAAGTACACACACACACACACACACACACACACACCGAAATTGGGCACAGAAAATAAAGTCCAAGGCAGATTCCTTTAGGAGGAAATCAACAAAATTAATACCTCCCCAACGACAGATAACGTGATGCACATGATTCATGCATGATGTGAAACAGGAGACAGCACCTCAGATCCCATGAACATCAAAAAGATAGGAAATGAACACTGTGCACAACTGTCCACAAAGGTGGACCCGAGGTGCAACAGATCAAGTCCTTGATTTTAGCCAAAACACCAAGAAAGAGGTTGGATTTATCCTTTGAAAAACACAAGCACTAAGCGTACACCTGTTAAAGAGACCCATTCAGTCACTAATAACTTTCCAAAAGAGGAGCACCAGGCCCACTGTGAGATCTGTGAAATTCTGAGGAAACCGTATCAATTTTCTGTAATCCCCTAGAGAAGACAACAACATAGGGAGTAGATGATACATCCTAACACGTTCCAGGACCCTGTGTTACCAATGCCCAAGCCAGACCTGAACAATACAAGAGGAGAAAATTCAAACTGATTTCTCTCATGAACATGGATGCAAAAATCCTTGACAAAATATTAGCAAATCCAATAATAGATTTAAAAAAATGCATCAAGGCTACAGGGGAATCTGTGCCAGCATGCAAGGCAGCCTGGTTCAACACTCAAACATCAATTTATATAATCCATCACATCAACAGGCCAAAGAAGAAAGATCACAAGAAAGAAAGCTGCACAAAAAAGCGTTCGCGAAATCAGCACTTTCTCGGTAGTTACAAAAGAGGCTTTATTCACAAAAGAACAGTTCTTGTCTTAGATAGATGACTGCTGAAATATTTCCAGATGCTGGCTGACAAGATGGCTCAGCAGGAAAAAGCACTTGCCACTGAGCCTGGCCACCTGAATTTGATCCTGGAGACCCACACAATGGCAGAAGGAGAGGACGGACTCCCTCAAGTTGTCCTCTGACCTCCATCTGCCTGGTGTGGCATGCAGGCACATATTTGTGCTCATACATGCAACAGATACATGTAAACTGTAATGTTAGAACTGTTTCCGGGGGAATGCAAGGCGCTCTCCCAGCAGGTCTGCAGCGTCCAGCCCCCGCAGCAGCAGGTGCAGGCCCTGCAAAATAACTGTTTGTATCTAAGATTTGTATCTCCTTGAAAGGAGAGGAGAGGATGAGATGTCTGGAAAAGGCCTCTGAAGGCCCGGAGGGTGCTGGTGTTTAAACACAGCTGCCAGAGTCTCATGCCCTGTGGTTTCCTTATAAGAATATCTTGGCCAGGAAGCTGTCAGCTCTGAGTTATGCCAAGCTCACTCACTTCGTGACAGCCACCCCCTGCGTAGTAGGACTGTTGCCAGTTCTCTGAGGCGGCAGGAGGCCCACCTCCAAGGTTCCCACCATTCTTCTATTGCCTCCTAGTCATATATACAGCCAGGTTCCTCTTAGCGGAGCTGGTCACCCAACTGGCAGCAGGCAGAATCTCCAACCAAAATGGTGGTGCCCTGTGCATCAGGATGTGCAGGGGCATGGTTGCAAGGAGTCTACATTCACAGCCTGCCCTGTGACTATGACAAGGAGCAGGTCTCCAGGCCTCCGACAAGGTTGGAGCTTCACCTAGGTTTCAGCTGACCATGGGCCCAGGAGCAAGTAACCTCACCTCGCTGAACCTGGGTCTCTTCCTCTGCACCCTGGGAACAGAAGCTCAGTCTGTTGTCTGCTAGAAGGGCCTCTGGGTACATGGAAGGTTGCCAGGCTCTCGGGAATGCTGGGTTGTGACAGTTCAAGAGTGAATCCTTGCAACCATCCTCAGGAAGCTGAGGGGGAGATACTCCTGTGCACCACTTACACTCAGGCACATCCCCACTTACACTCAGACACATCCCCACTTACATACACTCAGAACATACCCATTCACGTGTCCCCACTCATACCACTCGTGAGCCCAGTCACATGCCTCCACTCACACTCACATACTCAGGTGTATACCCACTCACATGTACCTGCTCACACTCACCCACACTCACACATATGCGCACACTCAGACTGGACCCCCCTCACGTTCACACTCACGCAAGTCTGCATCCTCAGACATGATGGCATGTTCACACACTGCTGCTGGAAATGCCTGACTGCACCAGTAAATCTCACCGGCTTTCTTTTTTTCAATAGGGAAAGCATCTAAAGTGCAGACAGAAGGCTAGAGAATAGTTAGCAGATCCCTTCTAGGACCTTGACAGTTTACTCACCTTAGGGTGCTTCCTTGGTGGGGTCTGGGCTTCTGTCCACCGGGGCACCTGGCTCACCTGTAGTGTCTTAGGGTCCTAGTAAGGCATCGTGGCCCGGAGGCCTCCTGGGAACTTGAACAGAGATGTATCACCAGTGCTGACAAGACAAATTAGGGCAGTTTCTGGGGTTCCTCACTCTACTACTATCTCCCATTTGCCAAGTTGCTCAAGCAGCTGAGGAACTCTTGAATATCTGGAAGATTCATTCACCATAGCCACATCCTCTGTCTTCCAAGTCCTTGGGTGTCTCTCCTCCTGGGAATTGGGACAGTCCCCTCCAAAGCTAGCCTTGGTGGTCATGTTGGCCAGAGCTTGCTCCTATGACCTCTGCTGAGGAACCATACAGCCTTTAGACACAGAGTTTCCCAAAGAACTAAACAAGGTTCCCACCAGGAACTTCACAGCCATGTGCCTATCCGGTCCTTGGTCTTCCCATCGGTGTTACAGGACAGCTGTTCCCTGTAGCCCCTGTGGGGCCCCTTCAGTGTCACCCACAAAAGCCCTTTGCCAATCTGAACTTTGGCTCTGGATTGGCACCAGGGAGTCTGGCAAAGAAGGATGTCTCCATGGCCAATACCATACAAAGGACAGAATCACCCATTTTAGCATCTGCTCACTCTCCTTTCTCGTGCAAGGACAGAGGACTTGAGACTGCCCAGTGCCCTCAAACTCAATGAGGACAGCAGGGAGACCCCACCTGTTCTGTCATAGAAGTCACCAGACCACCTGTACCAATTACAAGCTCATGGCTTCTCATGTTATCCAGGGCAACATAGGATGGGCTAACAGAACTTAGAAGGAGGTGTCTTCAAGGTCACAGGCAGCAATGTCCGGGGTTCCAGGGCTTGCTCTAGGACAGAAGGGAGAAATACACACTGGAATTCTAAAACCGGGCCCTCACCCTAGGCTCCTATCTCCCAGCCTTACACTCACGCATCCACTGGGTTCACACTTGCTCCAGAGCCCTCCCCAAAGGAGTTTGCATTGTGGAATATTACTTTAACAGTGTAGAGATGTGTTACATTTGTTTACGCTGCCTTTGTTAACATTGTAAAGATGTGTTACATTTGTTCGTGCTGCATTTGTTTAGTCGTGTAAAGATGTGTTGCATTTGTTTTACCTTGCCTGCCTAAGGCACCTGATTGGTCTAATAAAAAGATGAACAGCCAATAGCTAGGCAGCAGAGTACTAGGCAGGGATGGCAGAGAGAATAAGTAGGAGGAGAGAGCTAGGAAGAGAAAGAGAAAAGGAGAAAAGAATGAAGGAGAAAAAGAGGGAGGTGCCCAGGGCCAGCCAACCAGGCAGCCACCAGCCAGCTAGACCGAGTAGGACATACAGAAGGAAAGAAAGGTAAAAAGCCCGTAGGCAAAGCGTAGATGAAGAGAAACAGGCTGTTTGTTATAAGAGCTAGCAAGAAACAAGTATAAGATAAGGCTGAGCATTCATAACTTATAAGAAGTCTCCATGTCATGATTTGGGAGCTGGTTGGTGGCCCAAACAAGAAAGCCTGCTACATGTTTGTGATGGTTTCCACCCGGATAGGAAGGGGACTTGGGAAATCAAACCAGGGATGACACTTCCTGTGTGACCTCCTGCCTAGCTATCTCAGGCTCTCCCCTCCCAGCTACAAAATAGGAATTGTTGGAATCCTTCTGATGCCACACAACCTGAAGTCATCTTCCTACACACAGATGTGGCCACCTCTGTCTTCTCCCTGAGCTTCAGCCTGGTGGCAGTGTGAGGGCTGGGACCAACCTAGGTACTGTGAGTGTTACCCCTGATTCCCAGAAGAAAGGGCAGGGGTTATATAGGTTTTTGTGGGTGCTCCACAATCTTGTTCCCCAGAACTGCCAGAAATGTGACCATTTGTGAAGGGTCTCAGGAAAACCCTGGCTCTGAAGAGCCATCAGCATCCAAGTGTGGTACCTGGGCCAGTGGGAGTACTCCAAGTGGGAAAAAAAAAAACCCAGGAATCCAGTACAGGGCCCCTACGGTACAAGCAAGAAAAACGTACCCACTTCCGGGAGGCTGCCCAGAACATTGACGGCGCCCTTGGTTTAAAGGCTAACTTTCTGAAGTTCAAGTTTGGGTTTTCAGTACATTCCATACGAATGATAACCCCACAATTGCTCCAGGACCATGCTAGAGGCTGCCAGGGGCAGACAAGCAGCTCTGGAAAGCTTACACTGATCCCGACCTTGCTCTATTGCACCTTGGGGACGCTTTCTCCTCTGGCTCCACCATCTGGACTGCTCCTCTCCACAGGGCCCTGTGCAAAGATCTCACATCCTGAACCCAAGGCCTGCAGCAGCCACTTGCACCCTTGTGGCAAGTGGTGGCTCTCTCTCTCTCTCTCTCTCTCTCTCTAGAAGATTGGATTCCCTGCCCTGAGGCCCTGGTTGGAATATATACACAACACATTGAATAATTGAGTTCACACCAGAGACTCCTAATGAGCTTTCACAGTCCTTCTGTAAACCCCTGTCTGACGCTAGTGAGTCTCGTGGACACTTGTCTCCTTCCTGAGAGAAGGTACAGCCATGTTAGTCACAAAGACCACTTTGCCTAACCGCTCCTCCCAGGATGGAGAAAGGCACATGTGTCTTTGCCCCCGTGCTTCTGTCTATGAATGGGCTCCAGTGTGTCCTTGTCTACCCTTCAACCCTCTGAACTCATTCACACCTCAGGCTAATTTTCCTAACAGGTTTCCTACCTTCTTTCTTGCTGAACTGCAGGAGTTCCTCAATTGTGGTGGATATGAATTCTTGATTGGCTCGTTGGTTGATTATGAAATTTTCACTAAATATCTGGCCATTTAAAAGTGTATAATTTGTGGGCTGGAAAGCTGGCTCAATGGTTAAGAACACTGGCTGCTCTTTCAGAAATGCTGGGTTCAATTCTCAGCACCTACACGGCATCTTACATCTGTCTGTAACTCCAGTCCCAAGGGATTCAACATCCTCTTCTGGCCTCCAAGGGCACCAGGCGCACACATGGTACACAGACGTACATGCAGGCAAAGCACCCACACATGTAAATAAATACAAATTTTAAGTGTATAATTCAGTGGTGTCCACTATACTCACCACGTTTTGCAGCCAGTGTCTCTATTTCCAAAACAACCTTGTGCCTATGAAGTAATCTCTTCTCCCACGCTCCCGGCCACCAACAACCAGATTTCATTCTCTGCAGACCAACCTAGTCTCACTACTTTATGTAAAAGAAGCCATACAATAATATGGCCCTTGCCCTCGAAGCGTAATGTTGTTGAGGTTTATTCTTTTTTTGTTGTTTTTTTGTTTTATTTTATTTTACTTTATTTTATCTATTTATCTATCTATCTATTTATTTATTTATTGTTGTTGTTGTTGTTGTTTCCTTTTTGTGGGGTATGTAAATGTGATGTGTAAGATGGATTACACCTTCCTTGGAATTATCTTGGGGAGTTTGTAGCCCAAAGCTGATCTGTTTATTGGCTCAATAGCATCATTATGAACCAGGTAGGATTTTTTTTTTTTTAATTTTCCGGAGCTGAGGACCGAACCCAGGGCCTCGTGCTTGCTAGGCAAGTGCTCCACCACTGAGCTAAATCCCCAACCTGAGGTTTATTCTTTGTGTTGGTCATTTTTCTTGTTACCGTGACAAAATAGGTGACCGAATTAATTTAAGGAAGGTTCTGGCTCATGGGGGTGGTGGCGCTGGAGTCTAAGGGGTTCTATCAGTAACAGTGCTGGGAGCCCGCGATGGCTGCCTGGTCACAGGCTACGCCAGAAGTAGACATGCCCTTCGAGAACCACTCCCCGGGATACACTTCTGCTGGCTAGGCCTCTGGAAGGTTCCAGCACCTCCCAGAACAGTGCCACCAGCTGGGGACCAAGTGTCCCAAACATAAGCCCCTGGGAGACATTCCAAGTGCAAACCATATGGCCATATTGTGACATGTCACTGTTTTATTCCTTTTGTGGCTGAATAAATATTCTTCCATTGTGTGCATGCTCCACAGGTTTCTAACTGTTGTTCTATTTGCAGACATTTGACTATAATAATGAGGCTGGGGCTGGATGTGGTCAGGGGTAGAGCACGTGTCTAGCATGAGTGAGGTCTGAGCTTTGGTTATCAGCACCCCAATATGTTAAAGATAGTGTGAGGCTATAAGAGTTTGCATATGAGTGTTTGAGCACTCACTTTCAATCCTTTGAGGCATTTATCTTGTCCACTATCATGTTAACATAACAAAATCTCAGAGGAAACTAATTTATAGATAGAAAAGGTGTCTTTCGGTCCACAGTGTCGTGTGTGTGTGTGTGTGTGTGTGTGTGTGTGTGTGTGTGTGTTCGTGTATGAGAGGGTATATTTGCATATATGTGCCCATGCATGTGGAAACCAGAGGTCTTCATGCATGTGAAGGCTCCTCAAAAGTCATCCACCTTGTTTTTGTTTATTATCCTTAAAAAAATGTTTTTAGGTGGGCAATTGTGGCACACATCTTTAATCCCAGCACTAGGGAGGCAGAGGCACTCTGCACTCTGAGTTTGAGGCTAGTCTGGTCTACAGAGTGAGTTCCAGGACAGCCTAGGGCTATACAGAGAAACCTTGTCTTGAAAAATGAAAAGAGGCCGGGCGCTGGTGGCGCACGCCTTTAATCCCAGCACTCGGGAGGCAGAGCCAGGCGGATCTCTGCGAGTTCGAGGCCAGCCTGGGCTACCAAGTGAGCTCCAGGAAAGGCGCAAAGCTACACAGAGAAACCCTGTCTCGAAAAACCAAAAAAAAAAAAAAAAAAAAAGAAAAATGAAAAGAGAAAAATCTGCATATGGGAGTTTGGCCTGCACGAATATCTGTGCACCATGTATATGCAGTTCCTACAGAGTCCAGAAGAGGGCGTTGGGTCCCTCATGACTAGATGAGCAGTCAATGCTCCTGGGCTAGTTAGTTTTTTTGCTGACTTGACATAAACTAGCATGTGGAGCACAAATCTGGCTTCGAGCCACACTGTGTGCTTCTACAAGGGTATATCATGGCCAAACATTGGATCCTTTCTGTGAGAGCCTTGGCAGGGTTGGGGACGTGGTGGAAAGAGAACACTTTGCAAAGTCAGAGTGGGCAGCAGTATTCGCATGCCAAGACAGCTCTGACAAGGTCAGCCCAAGGGGGAAAAGGGAAAGAAGGACAGCTCCTGGCAGCACCAGGGGCTGCAGCCAGACTGAGGCTGAGGCTGAAGGTTCCAACACAAGAAAGGGGACCCCAGGTATGGAGGCATCAGGCGAGCCTGTCTCCCTCCTCAGTCATCATAAGCCCCTGAGAAACGTACCAGGGACTCACTTTAGAACTGAGAAAGGCATCTTGGGAACTAGCTGTTTCAGAAGGCAGAAGTGGCCAGACTTGCCCGTGCTCCATAGTGGGTCAACCTGGCCTAGTCCTTCCCCTACAATCACTCTACACAGTTGACTCCAGACGCGAAGCCATAGCCAAAGCACAGTCGCCTCTTGTCACACTGGCCCTGTGCCCAGGATAAGCCTGGTCCAAGCCCAATGATGAAATAGCTGCACCTTCCCTTCCTTTGCAAGTCTCAGGGAGTCCAGAGCTTGGCCCAACCTCCTCCCCAGGCAGCACACATCTCCCTAAGACCCACACAAATCACCCCAGTGGCCCCATTCTTCTCTAGTAAACTTTCCTGTTAAACACACTCATTTCCTCCCTGCCCCCACGTCTGTGGCCCTTCCTGTCTTGTTCTCCACTCTTCCTCACTTTCCCGTCCTCTTCGACTTGCCCTCTGACATTTAGTCCATGGATCCCACCGTATGCTGGGGGACAAAGAAAACAGTGTCCACATAGGAGCGAATATACAGTCCAAAACACTCAGAAAGCACCAAGCCTTTCCAGATATGGCAAACAATGTGATAAAAAGGAGCCAGGTGCCAGCTTAAGGAAAAGTGAGCAGGGAAGGTCTCTCTGAGGAGGTGATGGTCCAACTGAGACCTGAGGACAAGGAAATCAGATCGGGAAAGATGTCTGGAAGAACAGCCAGGGGCATAATGGGCGTTGAGGAAAATCTGGAAGCAGGACCACAGATCCTGCTGAGGTGCAGTGAGGAGCCTGTGTGCGGAGGATGGCAGCTGGGGCAGCAGACTCAAACCCCAGCACTCCAGACCAGGGCCAAAGCCAGCATGAGCCCAGAGTCAGAAAGAGGTCAGTGTAAAACCCCAGCTCCAGCAGGAAAGGAGAGGCTAGACCAGCTGAAACAGGAACCACTCCCAGTGACCCTACGGGGCACTGAGCCCCTTGAAGGCTCAAGCATGTCTGCCTTGTGGAGTGAGCAGCCCTTGTTCATTCCCATTCTCAGACCTGGGAACCCCCAGGCAGTGAGGCCACCCATTTGCAGGGTCCCACCCTGAGACGCTTCGGGGAGCTCTCTCAAGGAAGGGTTACTGAGGACTCCGAAGACCCGTACCTCATCCCTACTCACTTCACACTTAACTAATGGAAAAGAGGAAATCCACTACAGGACTAGGTGGCTGGGAGTGACAGGAACCAGGCTAAGGACGCCGCGTGTCAGCCTGATCACCAGAGACACAGACAAACCACCCTTCCTGCTGGGCCCCACTTCCTCCTCCAGAAGATGGTTGAGGTCCTCTCAGCTTCGTAAACAACAGCCCTCATTTCCTGTGGCTACTGGGACTGGCTCTGGGTCTCAGGTGTCCCAACTCAGCCCACTCAAAGACAGCTCAAACAGAATCTGACAAGAGAGCCGAGGTAACCTTGCCACATCAGCTCATTTGAGCCACGCCCCAGACTACCTCCAAAGGCTGCCTCGCCCTGGGCACAGCACGTGGGAACCTTCTTTCCCTCCCCATAGTGAGCACATGCCTGGGTCCCCAGAAGACTGCATCTGAGAAGCTGTTCCATTCTTTATGTAATACCTTAGGGCAGTGGTTCTCAACCTGTGGGTCATGTCCCCTTGGGGAGGTCAAACAACCCTTTCACAGGGGTCACCTAAGACCATCAGAAAACACAGATAGTTACATTATAATTCATAGCAGTAGCAACATTACAGTTATTAAGTCACAACAAAAATAATTTTATGGGGCTAGAGAGATGGAGCACTGGCTGCTCTTTTTAGAGGACCTGAGTTCAGTTCCCAGCAACCATATGGTGGCTCACAACCATCTGTAGTGGGATCTGATGCCCTCTTCTGGCATAAAGGTGTACATGCAGATAGAGCGCTCAAATACATTTTTTAAAAAAATCTTTAAAAATTAATTATTTTATGGTTGGGGGTCATCATAACATGAAGAACTGTATTAAAGGGTCTCAGCATTAGGAAGGTTTAGAACCAATGCCTTAGGGGAAGCATCTCTTCCATAACAGGCGCTAGACTTGACCCTCAGACCAGCCTCTGAAGATGGAGACTGACCTTGTCCTGGTTTTCCGGGTAAAGAAAGCAAGGATTTAGCTTACACAGAGTTGCACAGCAGAGCCAAGATTTGAGCAGAGAGGCTCTGAGAGGCTCCCCTAGCATGTTGGGCTGAGTAATCCCACAGTCTCCACCCTACAAACACCAAGTGTCTCCAGAGAGCTTTGCAAAGATGTCTGGGAAGAAAAGGCCAGATAGTGACCAAGGTAGGCACAAAGGCCTGGAGACAGAACCAGAACATTCCAAATTCAGATGTCACTGAAAACCTGACAGGCAAAGTCATAGGTCCCACCACTCCTGTGCCATCCAGGGGTTCTGCCCTGTGCCATTAGCCTCTCTGGGCCCACAGGCCATCGAGATAGCCAGTCTTGGTTGTCAACTTAGCTGCATCTGGAATCAGCTAAATCCCAAGCAGCCAGGCATACCTGTGAGGGATTTCTCTTAATTGGATCATTTGAGATGGGAAGACCCAAGACCCTAAGTCCAGGTCTTTTGAGGTGGAGAGACCCACCCTAAATCTGCATCATTTGAGGTGGAAAGACCCACCCCAAATCTTGGCCACACCTTCTGGTGGCAGCCCACGTAAAAGAACACAGAAGAAGGAAGCTTTTGCTCTTTGCCTTCTTGCCTTCACTCTTGTTGGCAAGTTTATCTATCCTGCTGCTGAGAGATTCCTTTGCTGGTATGACAACCTACTTCTTCAGGATTCCAACATAGACTAAAGACAGGCAGCTCTCTAGGACTTCAGCACCAGTTGGGACTGCTGAAATAGCCAGTCTCAGGGACTGAACAACTACCAGATCTTGAATCTTGAATCTTTCCTTCAGGAGACAGCCATTGTTTGACCACACCCAGACCACAACCTGTAAGCCACTCTAATAAATCATACACACACACACACACACACACACACACACACACACATACACACACACATATATATACATATGTACATTCATTCTATCATTTCAGTTTCTCTAGAGAAACCTGACTAATATAGTCAGGAAGGCTTCAGCTGGAAGGTAACCTGCCTACACCTTCAGACTTCCCAGAAGTCCTTGGCAGGCCCAGGCCCTTCCTACACTGCCATCTTCCCTTATGCAACTGAGGCATGTCCATCACCTCCTAAGCCATGCTCTCATGTGCTGTGAGGATCATTACATTGGAGTAATGGCCCAGGGCACCCTTGTGAGCCTCCCCAGGCTATGGGATTAGCTTGAGAATAACTGGGCTCATCCAGACCTCTGGAGGCCAAGCATGCTGGTTAGTTTTTTGGGGTTTTTTTTTTGGGGGGGGGTTTGTTTGTTTGTTTTTTGGTCAACTTGACACAAGTCATCTGGGAAGAAGAAACCTCTCATTTAAGAAAATGCCTTGGGCTGGAGAGATGACTCCATGGTTAAAAGCATCGGCTGCTTTTCCAGATAGACCCAGGTTCAATTTCCAGCACCTACAAGGCAGCTCATAACTGCCTGTAACTCCAGTTTTAGGGAATCCGACACCTTCACACAGACATACATGCAGGCAAAAACATGAATACACATGAAATAAAAATAATTAAAAAAAAATAAAATTATGGGCTGGAGAAATGGCTCAGTGGTTAAGAGCATTGGCTGTTCTTCCAGAGGTCCTGAGTTCAATTCCCAGCAACCACATGGTGGCTCACAACCATCTGTAATGAGATCTGGTGCCCTCTTCTGGCCTGGAGGAATACATGCATACATAATAAATAAATCTTAAAAAAAATAAAATAAAATAAAATTATTTTAAAAAAAGAAAGAAAAGAAAATACCTATACTAGCAAGTCTGTGGGACGTTTTCTTGATTAATGATTGATGTGGGAGGGCCCAGATCACTGAGGGTGGTGATGTCACCCCTGGGCAGGCAGTTCTGGGTTGTAAAAGACCACAGACTATGCAAAGCAAGCAAGTAATCAACATTCCTCCACGGCCTCTGCTTCCGTTCCTGCCTCCAGGTTCCTGCCTTGAGTTTCTGCCCTGACTTCCCTTTATGAGAGACTGTATCCTGTAACCCTTTCCTCCCCAAGTTGCTTTTGGTCATGATGTTTTGTCAAGATGGAAAGCAAACTATAACACGAAGCTCCCCAGGGAACCCGTATGTCCTGCTCAGCAGCCATACCTAAAAACAGAAAGATACCAAATAAGACTTCATTTTCTCTTGTGGATGTCCTTGTCCGTTGGTGCTGCTGTGGCAGAAGGTTACTGACCCGATAAGTTATAAAGAGCAGGTTTCCCACAGCTCTGAAGCCTGGGGAATCCAAAGACGAGGCCCTGGCAGCTTTGGTGTCTAGTATGGCCTGGACTCTGCTTCCAAGATGATACTTGGACCCTGTACCCTCTGGAAGGAATAAACACCATGTCCTCACTCAGCAGAAAAGAAGGGGTCAAGCCCCACCCCCCTCTCTCAGGCCCTGTTTAGAATGGTAACAGTCTATTCAGGACCCAGTACATCACAGCGGCTGTGTCCCAGCACTGTGGCTCTAAGCCATGAGGGCTCAGGACACACAAATGTAATGACTATGCCACTTTGCACTCTTCCCACTGCCCAGCATATCTGACAAAATTTGGTTTCATTTACTTTTTTTCTAGTTTAGTCCATACAAGATGACTCCACAGCACACTTCCCTTAATATCTGTTTTTTGTTTTTGTTTTTGTTTTTTTGAGGCAGGGTTTCTGTGTGTAGTTTTGTGCCTTTCCTAGAACTCGCTTTGTAGACCAGACTCGCTTTGTAGACCAGGCTGGCCTCGAACTCACTGAGATCCACCTGCCTCTGCCTCCCGAGTGCTGGGATTAAAGGCATGCACCACCACCGCCCGGCTAATATCTGTTTTTTTTTTTTTTT
>CABHPH010149237.1:0-44280 GCA_902168325.1 Peromyscus nudipes
CACGCCAAGGAGTGGTATGACTGGGTCTTACGGTAGATTTACTTTTAATTCTTTGGGATTCTCCACAATGATTTCCAGAGTGGCTGCACCTACTTACATTTCCAGCAACAGAAGCTCGGTTTCCGTACTCTACAACCACACCAGTATTTGTTCACAATTGTTTTGTTGAACAAAGCCATTATGAATGGGATAAGATGAAAACTGAAAGTTGTTTTAATTTATGTTTCTCTATTTGATAAAGATCATTGAACATGTTTAGAAGATTCTTAGTCTCATTTTAATTGAAAGCCTTTTTTTTCATACTGTATATTCTGATCACAGTTTTACCTCCCACATGTCTTTCCAGATCCTCCCAACATTCACACCAATCCAACTCTTTGTCTTCTTTCTCTCTAGAAAACAGATAGAAACAAATAGAAACAATTAATTGACTCCCAGATGTGGTAGCAAGAATTTCCACCAAAAACCTGAGAAAGCTTTTAAAAAAGATTTTAAAACAGAGCTAAAAACAGCTTCCTAGTTACGTCTCTCAGGCAAGCTGTGAGCTACAGTGTGGTGGGTTCTTGGAATGTGGGCTTGACCTATAGCAAGGCAGATTCCTGCCACAGTACACAAAAGTGTCTCCAAGTCATGCAGCATGTTGTATAGCAGATTTAGCTTTTGGTAGTACAGACAAAAAAAGGGGGGGTGTTACTGCACACTGCTTGGTGGCATAGAACCACTGCTTCCTGAAGTTGACAATAGGCATACCTCCGCCATGTTGGGAAGCTGAGGTGGACAGTGTCAACAGCCAAAGTCACCATGCAGCTTAACAGTTTAAAATCTCTCCTGATCAGAGAAGGATTATAGATTCATAATAACACAGATTCAGATGGAATAAAACTCTAAAGAGATTACAGTGTATATGAAAATGTATGTAGGCTTGGAAGAGAGAGGAAAAGGAGAATAGACAGTTATATAAAGAAATAGATAATTTTTAAAAATAACATCTTTAAAGACACAGTAAAAGTAATATAAAAAATAAGCCACGTAAAGATGGAAATCACACAGAGAGTTTGGATTATACTGTCTTTGGGATTTTTAACTGCAGAAAGACATTTCATAGTAAAAGCTGCTGAGTTAAGCCAATATATACATTTTAAAGGTGTCTTGACTTCAGAATTCACGTCTAAGGATACATTGCTTTGGAAAAGAGGTTGTTTTTGTTTCCACAGAAGGTGAGAACCTATGGATTGCTTTCAAGCTTATATGGTTTGATCAAGGAAGACCCCCTGAGAGGTCTCCAGATGTTCCAACATCCAGAACAGCTTCAAGGCAACTGGCTCAGAGAATACAGTCTCACAGACTACTCAAGTCAGGACTTGACCATAATCCTAAAATTTTCTTTGTTTCCACAGAAGACTATCAGTGCCCCCAATCAACAGGAAGTAGCCTAGAAAACTATGCCCACATTCCCAAAAAATGGATTAAGGATGGTTGACCTTGTTTGGGGGTTGGTTACAAATTGTTATCGGTCATAGTCAATCTCTTTCTTATAGCTGAAAGTTTTCCTGTGTCCTGCTCAGACACAAGTAAACACACAAGGGTTATATTAATTAAAACTGCTTGGTTATTAGCTCAGGCTTACTATTGACTAGCTCTTACACTTAAACTCAGCCCATTTCTGTTAAGTTATATGTTGTCATGCGATCCATGTCTTTACCTGTGTGCCATTACATGCTGCTCCCTGGATGGTGGGCTGGCGTCTCCTCACTCAGCCTTCCTCTTTCCAGAATTCTCCTTGTTTGCTTATCCCACCTATACTTCCTGCCTGGCTGCTGGCCAATCAGCATTTTATTTATCAACCAATCAGAGCAACATATTTACAACATACAGGGCTGTAAATGGGATATGATATAGAAATGTAGGATACAGATATGATAGAATGAAACCATAGAATATTGAATCTACTTTTATAGAGCAACAACTTTTTTAAAATGTTTTACATTGCTATGGATTTTAGTTTTTGGGTTTTTTTTTCAAGACAGGGTTTCTCTGTGTAGCTTTGGTGCCTGTCCTGGATCTCGCTCTGTAGACCAGGCTGGCCTCGAACTCACAGAGATCCTCCTGGCTCTGCCTCCTGAGTGCTGGGATTAAAGGTGTGTACCACCACCACCCGGCTTTTTTTTAAATTTTATTTTAGTTTATTGATACAAATTTAAGGTCAATTTTGTTTTACTGTATGTATATTTCTACTCTTGTTTAAGGTATTATGTTTATGCAACTCATTTAAAATTGCAATATATGATTAAGAAATATATATTGATTAGTCATTTATGATAATCAAACTTATAGTCATGTTATTTAAGTTTTTTAGGTATACATAGTTATATTATAATTCGGTAATCTTCAAACACTTCAAAGACCTACAGAATATGACATTTAAAATGTTTTAAAGACAGACTTTCTGGACAGCGAGACACACCTGCCCCTGGCAGCACTGATTCACTTCAAAGAAGATGATGGGCATTGAAGAAACTCCATATGGAGTGTGCTTTCCTTATGGCAAAAGTTAGCCATTTGGGCAAGAAACTGTTCCTGCCTGGACTACTTGACAAAATGTTGCATTGACTGGAAATGCAGGACCCATAGAAAAATGACCACTAAATTTTTCCAAAACAAGGTGAGATGGTCCTTCAGGTTTCTGCTTTTCAGAGGAGACTGCCAGACATTCCACAGAACACAGGGAGAAGCAACTAAAAAACTCTAGACGTATTGACTGAAGATGGATGCCCCAATGTCACAGAGGAACTTTGAATGATTGTCCAGGTAGCCAGATGTCTCTGTCATTTCCAGAATTTTGGAAGTTGCCTTCCATGTACTTCCTGTTTACTCAGGCAATATTGTATCCTTCTGGAGTCTTTGATGTAGTTGAAGACTAGATAATTATAATTTTACTTGGTTATGATAAAAGATAAATTAGATATGAAACTTTAGACTCACAATTATAGGATAGATGATAAAATATTTTCTTTAATTTTGCCAAATACAAATTGACTAGATATTGTAACTGTAATTCTTGCTTGATAACTGTTTTTTATACATAATTTTACTGTATTAAAGCTAAAACCTTCCTTTTTGATTAGATAGAAAAGGGGAAATGCTGAGGGATATTTTCTGTACACTGTGAATATATGTTGTTCCCATTGGTTAATAAATAAGTTTCTTTAGCCTATGGCAAGGCAGCTTAGAGGTAAATGGGAAATCCAAGGAGAGAGAGAGGAAAAAGAAAGGTGGAGTAAGGGGAAACATAGTCAGCCCCTGCCAAAGGAGCAGCAAGATGCTAGCAGACTGGTAATGCCACAGCCATGTGGCAACTTATAGATGAATAGAAATGGGTTGAGTTATAAGAGCTAGCTCTGCAAGAAGCCTGATATAGGCCATACAGTTTGTAAATAATATAAGCCTCTGTGTGTTTTCTTGGGTCCAAGTGGCTGCGGGACTGTGGGTGAGAGAGATTTGTCTGGACAGTGCAGGGCTGGGTAGGACCTGAGAAAATTTCAACCTCAATCAATCAAACAAAACATAATAAAACAAAGCAAAAAGAGAAAAAGAAAGATGAAAAGCATGAAGAACATATACACATGCACAGATAAACCACATACACACAAATATACACATGCACACATTTACGTTTACATACTTGACCCCCCCAAATAAAACCCCATAAAATTGGAAATTATAATAGATAAACAAAAGACAAGTAAGGTAAAAAGTGTTCAAGCAAAGCATTAATGGGACAAAATATCTCTGACATTACCAGTAAATTTGTTTTGTGTTTGTAATCTATTTCTGGTCATGGGACCTCCCTGAAGTGTGATTTGGGTACCCAATGCTCCCTTGAAGAAAACTAATTTTCCTTTGCAAGCAGTTTTCAACTGAAGATAGCTTTTGGGTTAGGGTTGGGGCTTTGTGTCCATGTCCCCTCTCAGAGCTATGACCCCATGTGGCTTGAACCTGTGCAAGCCCTGTACATGCTGCCACAGTTTCTGTGAGCTCATATGTGCATCAGTCCTGGTGCATATGAAAGGCACTGTTTCCTTGGTGTCTGCCATCCCCGCTGGCTCTGGACTCTCAAACATGTTGGATGGAGTTGGTTATCATTTTTTATTCTTTGTCTCTTTGATCTTTGGGGGAACTGCTACCAGCTTCTAAATAAATATATGGAGGTTTTTTCTTTCTTATGAATGTCCAGCCTTAGCTTGGCTCATTTCTAGCCATCTTTTCTTAACTTTAATTATCCTGTGTATCTTTTGCCTCTGGGCTTTTATCTTTCTCTATTAGAATAGAGAATATACCTTTCTTTACTTCTTACTCCATGGCTTGCTGTATAGCTAGGTGGCTGGCCCCTGATGTCTTCTCCTCCTCCTTTTTCTTGCTCATCAATCTTCCTTTCCCAGATTCTCCTATTTATTCTCTCTGCATGCCATCCCAAGCTACCCTTTCTCCTGCCTAGATATTGGACATTCAACTCTTTGTTAGACCAATCAGGTGTTTTAGACAGGCACAGTAACATAGCTTCACAGAGTTAAACAAATGCAACATAAAAACATGCAATGCATCTTTGCATCATTAAACAAATATTCCACACCATAAATGAATGTAACACATCTCTAACTAATATTCCATAACACTTGGAGTCTCCAAACAATCCAGGCTTCATTTTCATAGTTTCAAAAGAGCAGAAATTTTCTTAATTTAGATAGAATGAGAAGAAAGCAAAAGATGTAAGTTTGTAATAATTTGACAGTACTTCTAGCATCAAGAAGAGCATTTAAGTGTGGTTATAAATGTATATATGCCTACAAGTTTCACCATCATACGTCCTCAAGTACCACTGACACGCCATGCCAGTAGGAATAGGTTGATCAATAAAATGGGAAAACAGCATGAAATACTTATGTATCCTCTTTAACCTACATAAATGAGTAAAGACTTCATTTTCTTTGTGTCTAAAGCAATATTTTCTTAGTTACTAAATATATATTTTAAAATTTATTGTTATTTATGTATATATGTGTGTATATGAGTAAATTCAATATGAGTACAGATGCTCATGGAGGCCAGAGGAGAGTATTGGATACTTTGGATCTAGACTTGCAGGCATTGTGAACCACCCAACATGGATGCTGCTAACCTAATTTGAGTCCTCTGGAAGAGCAACCAATGTTTTAACCATTGAACTATCTTTAGAGTTCTAATTATCAAGTATTTAAAACATCTTTTTGAAAGAAGTAATAGTCAAAGCTCATTATGCCAAGAGATACAAAAATCTGTTTGAGAAACAAGTAAGAGTTATTGTTTCAACAGGTTGAAATTTACATAATTTCATTATAATCAAATGAATATACATAAGCAGCAAATAGTGGCTCATTACAAGGCCTAGCAGTGTAATCAAAATAGAATTGTTTTTTTATATTGAGAAATTAAAGTTATGAATAGTATAATGTTATATGAAGCTTCCAAAGTTAAGAAACTGATAAAAATTAAAACACAAAGAATTTAGAGATCTACTCAAAATGAGGACAAAACCAGAAAATATATTAGACTCTCTAGTAAATAACCAAGGATACATAGGTAGTAGCAAAAAAATAAAATCAACAGATATTTAGTAAAGAACAAAATCAAGCAAGAAAAATATGAATGAAAAGTAGTTATTAATGGCCTCAGAGACCACTGAAAAATCCTAGACAATAAAGACTCAATAAAGTAAAAATGAATCGGCCATTGATGACTTTGAAGAATTAAATTTCAGTACAATGGTGGGAACAGAATAATGTATTTAGTAAGTAATTAAAGAAAAGGAAAAATATGGAGAAAGAGAGAACAGTAAGATGAAATTATTTAAACAATGGAAGTACATGAAAGAACTGTATAAACCCTGGTAAAACGCCAGTGGACAAGGAAGATTTCAACATTGCAAAAGGAGAGAGTAATTGATGGAGGAGAGAGGACAAAATTATGGACTTGACAGTCAGTTTAAATGTTAATGGAGAGTTCCTGTTTGTGTAGGAGCAGCTGCTGACAGGAACTCAGGATATGTCAGCTTTAACTATCACCCCTAGGCAGATGAGTCCCAAATACTCTTTCTTCACTTGACCTCTTCCCTGAACTCTAGTTTGGTGGGTGGGCTTGTCACTCAAGCAAACATCACGAATGCAGCAACCATGATCCCACCCAACTCATTGTCCTATTGTTAGTCTACAGACAGACATCTATTTCTGTCTGACAATTTGTCTCTGTTAGCTTCATGATACCACCACTTTTCTTTTTCCACTTCCTTTCCCAAAATACACTACTTAAGAGATTGACAGTGCCATTGCATGTGATTTGAAACTTAGAACCTAGAGGAGAAAGTATGTCAGATGGGTAAATAAACAAGTAGATTGATGGTGAGTGGATAGGTAGATGAATGGTTGGATGACTGGAGTTATTCATCATATACAATCTACCAACTACTATTCTAGTATCCCTTCTCGTAGAGAAGATTACAAGAAGCAAATTTCCTGCCTTTCTTTTATGATATAACATAGACAAAGCAAATTTACTCTATGCTCACTTGCAATAGATTTAAAACATAAGCAAAAGTTAATGGGAAACCGAGAATGATCTATCAAAGTGATTTCAAATGGTTCATCAGAAAATGCTTCCATGAATATTGGACATGTGGCCAGAATACAAATGAATGAAATGGCACACAAACTATGTAGATATTTGGAAGGGACATTTTCCAAGCAAAAGAAAGAAAAATTGAAAAGGTCTTAGATAAAACATACACTTAGCCTGCTTGTAGCACAGAAAATGAATGTGAGAGTGAAGGGCAAGATCATGGGACACATTTTTGAATAAGGCGATGGGGGCAGCAAATAAGTATGGAGAACACTTCACTGAAATTTAATTTAAATAGTCAGTAAATCTTTCCAGTTCAAGTAAATTTCAAGTATTTCTTTAATTTTTGAAATTATAATATAATTACATAGTTTTCCCTTTTCCTTTCTTCCCTCTAACTCCTCCCAGATACACAATCCTCCACTGTCCCTCAAATCAAAGGCCACTGTCCTGTGTTTTCTTTAATTATTCAATGTATATATATATATGTGTGTGTGTGTATATATATATATATATATATAAAATCTGCTTGTAGAGGTTATAGATACATTAAGGTTGTAAGGTACTAGGGAAGGAGTTTAGTCTAGTAGGGGGTGGCATATTATTTTTGTAACTGAAAAGAAAGGAGTCAAAACTGATTCCAAATTTTCTTGACTAAATAACTGTGAAACAGATATTATAATTCTTGAAATCAGAGGGTAAATACTGAGCCATAAGATCAGAAATTGGAGCCAGGCGGTGGTGGCGCACCCCTTTAATCCCAGCACTTGGGAGGCAGAGCCAGGCAGATCTCTGTGAGTTCGAGGCCATCCTGGTCTCCAAAGTGAATTCCAGGAAAGGTGCAAAGCTACCCAGAGAAACCCTGTCTCGAAAAACCAAAAAAAAAAAAAAAAAGAAAAGAAAAGAACAGAAATCGAATCCAAACCAAACCAAAAACAAAGTGTAACTAATATCAAGCCTCTGAGCACTTCTGTGAAGGATTTTCGTTATCAGATTATTTGAAAACGGAATGCCTGCTCTAAAGCTTCCAAAGGCATCTTGTACAAAAGGAGATGGAAAGGGTGACTTTGCTTTCACCTGCTGTCCTTTGTCTCCCTGGCCATCTAATCTACCCAGCTGCTGCCCCTGCTGCTGCTGCTGCTGCTGCTGCAGTACGCCTTCACTCAAGTTCTTTCAAGCTTCTCCCAGCTTCTAATGTGGATACCAGACCAGCAAGTGGCTCTCTGTGAATCCTTCCAGCATTCAATGCCAGACTGGGGCTGCTGAGGTACCCAGCCTCCTGGACTTTGCGACTTTCAGGGTCTTGACCTATCTAGTGTCAGACAGCCGTTATCCAGACCATATCATGTAACTGGGCATAATCAGTCATTTTTTTAATGTATTTTAATTCAGCAAGTTCTGTTTCACTAGAGAATCTGGACTAATACAAAGAATAAGCTTTATATAACTTATTGTAGTATACTTTCCATACCATAAATTCCACTCATTTATTATTTTTAATTTTATGTTTGAGATTATACTGTAATTATAACATTATCCTTTCTTTTTTTTTTGGTTTTTTCGAGACAGGGTTTCTCTGTGTAGCTTTGTGCCTTTCCTGGAGCTCACTTGGTAGCCTAGGCTGGCCTCGAACTCACAGAGATTCGCCTGGCTCTGCCTCCCAAGTGCTGGGATTAAAGGCGTGCGCCACCAATACCCGGCTTATCCTTTCTTTTTCAGCCCTCTAAACCCTCCAGTATTCCTCCCACTCTTCTTCAAATTTATGGCCTCAGCCTTTTTTCACTAATTTTTAGTGCATTCATAATATATATACATATATGCCTAAATACAACCTGTTTAGTTTAGTCTGTATAACATTACTTGCATGTATGTTTCCAGAGATGACCATTTGGCACTGAACAATGAATTGTGCTCTTCCCTGGGGAAGACCTCCTTTCCTGCTTCCAGCTCTCCTCAGTTGCTTGCATTTCTTTGTGTATGGTTGAGGCCTAGTGGCTTTACCTCATCCACTTTGGCATGTCTGTTGGTGTTGTTCTTGTTCAGTTCACATTTGTGTGAGTTTGCAAAGAGGGAGGCAACCAGCAGACCTACTCAGCTATAACACCTGTGAACCACATCAATGATCAGTATGGCGTGATAGCCCGAAGGGTGCAGTAGTGTTGGTAGTAACCGACATCTCTCTAACTGGCCTTAAGTCTAAATCAACAAGAGGGAAATTATGCTTGGAAATGGAACCTAGATAATTACTCAGTGCTAGTGAAATAGATTCTCCTCCAACCTCCATCCACTAATTATGAACACAGCATAATTTAACAACAATCTTAAACATTATTCCTTGTACCAAGAAAAAAGTATAGTATTCATCCCTCATCAAGAAAACATCTCTTTGCAACAGAGATCACAAAAAACCACTTGTTACTTTTTGTTTGTTTGTTTGTTTTGTTATTATTTTTTATTTAAAATATTTTTCATTTTATATACCAAACACAGTTCCTCCTCCCATCCCTCCTCCTGCTCCTCACCCTCAGCATCCTCCTCCCCTGACCCACCCCCCTCCCCTCCTCCAAAAGGGTAAGGCCTCCCATGGGCAGTCAACAAAGCCTGGTACTTTCAGGTGAGGCAGGTCCAAGGCCCTCCCCCTGCATCAAGGCTGAGCAAGACATCCCACCATAGGGAATGGGCTCCAAAAAACCAGCTCATGCACCAAAGATAGATCCTGATCCCACCACCAGGGGCCCTTCAAACAGACCAAGCTACACAACTGTCTTCCACATGAAGAGGGCCTAGTCTGGTCCCATGCAGGCTCCACAGCTGTTGGTCTAGAGTTTGAAAACACTCATTACTAAGGTCAGTGCTTAATGGTATTTTAGTAAACATAGAGTGTTGTGACCATCAGTTAATCTAACTTTTACCTATAGTTATTGTTTCCCCTGAAATTTGTGCTCATTTTTACTACCTCCTTGGAAGCCATTAAGGTACTTCCTGTCAGGAGTATCTCTCCTTTTTAGGACAATCCAATCCATGTAAATTATATAGCATGCAGTTGTTTCACCTACCACATTTTACTTTGTTTTATGCTTTGAGTTTGTTTTTTTTTTAATAGCAGTTATCAGTGTTTCATTCATTTACTGTTCTGTAGAAATGCTTTTTTTGGATCTATTACTGCTAAGAGCTCTTTCAGTTTGGGAACAATATAACTAGTAAGTCCTTGAGCATTCATGTACAAGTCATGTGCGTGAACACATCTTTTATTTCTCATAAGCATATTATTTAGAAGAAAGATTCTGTTCTTGACAGTAAATTTATGTCAATATGGGAATATTTCATAAATATTCAAATAGAGATGCTGAGTACATATATATTACTAGGTCTAGAACTCAGAAAAGAGATAAGTAAAAATTATAATTTAATATTTCAGGTATAACTTTGTCATTGGACTAGATTAGGCTTAATTATTTAATATACTTATAAAAAAGAAAAGGTCTGGGAACTAATTTGTTAGATCTAAGAATTTAAAGATTAAATAAAATAAAGCAAATATAGGAAAGGTCAAAGCATACACTCTGTCCTGTGTATTGAATCCCCTTCACTAATCCCTAAACTCAGCTAGCGACTGTGGCTACGTGTTAACAACCTCCTGCTTCTTTCAGTTTTAATGCCTTAGGGTCTTTCTCCAAAGTAGTGAGGCCCACTAAGCCTTTGTGGTGATGTACAGAGCTACTGACCCCACAGGGGTCATAACGAGAAGATGGGTCGCACTACTGCAAATCCCCTTTAGCAAGATTATTCTGAGATTGGGTTGACAGGTCAACCTTATTGGTCATTTTGCTAAAATCACACTCAGAACAATACAAAGTAAATAAAAGGAAAAGTGAAGAGAAGAAGGGGGAAACTAGAAGAGTTTATGGTGATCTCTTTCTAGATTTTCTTCAAGCAGATGCTTAAAAGACAGGATAAGATTGAAGAGAGCTCAATGGGGAGATTCATACGTAAAGATGGAGGACAAATGCACTGTGTGTCTGTAATATAACGAAATCCTGAAGATATAAGAGATAGGGTGCACAGATGAAGAAATGATAAATTAAAATACATAAGTGGTGGTCAAAGTACAAGATTTTACTTGAGACTATATTTTCGTTTTATCAGTTTAACATTGTAATGCTGAAAGTGTGTGTGTGTGTGTGTGTGTGTGTGTGCGTATTTTTTGAATGTGAATATATTGGTATGTTAAGTAGTAAAAATGTGCTTAATCTTTAATATAGCCAATAAATTTCATCCTGGGTATCTAGATAATAGATATTCCACTTTGCAATTAATGCTATCTATATTGAATTACACAATTTTTAAAATAACTCATTCCATTTTAGCAGGCCCAAATACCACATATATTTTTCGTGATAGTAATCCAATAGGTACAGGGTGGGTACGCAATGTCTTGGCTATGCATGGGAGTTGCATTTTTGATACAAAGTGACAATCATATGATGCAGAAGATTTGGTGAATATCCTTACCCATTCGCCAAGACCAAGATCGGGAAGTATTTACACATTACACCAAACAAAACAACACAAACAAGCAAACAAAATCCTCTAGAGTAAGGACAGTTTTGGCAGTCATAAGTTTTACTAAATTAGATATAAATTGAGGTACAATGCAACTTTGTCATGAGTTTATCTATTTTTAAATTTTATTTTATACCTGAATCTTTTGTATTATGCACACACACACATATACACACACACACACACACAGAGAAAGAGAGAGAAAGACAGACAGACAGACAGACAGACAGAAGATCTCAAAGAAAATCAAATAGGAAGTGAAGGTTTAATAAAAAGAGTGAAGAACTCCACATTTAAGATAATGGACACCTGTTATGATCAAACTCTAATAGGTGTTGGTAATATAAATGAGTTATAAGGTTGCTGCCCCTATAGGGCAAATAAACAACTTCAACATAATATTGTTTGAAAACTATAAGGAAAGTATATCACAATGGGATCATGCATGGTGATAGTTTTAGAATTCAGTAAGGCCGTGACAGTATTCCCACGAAAGGGTCTAATGCTTGAAGAGGGTGACCAGGAGGAAAAGGATCCGAAGGGAAAGCATTTCATGCAGATTTAGTTTGATGCACGTATAGGGGTGGCAAGCATCGGGACTCCTCAGCTTCTATTCATGGAGCCTGCTGTGAGCCATGGTCACTGGAACAAACGTCAAGGAGGAGGAGTCAGGATAAAAGAGCTAAGACTAGGGCCGTCCACTTTTACTTTACTGTAAGATGTCTTTGAAAAACAAACAGTGGCTTCATTCATTTCAAAGGGAAAAATAACTCCCTTATGAGAACAAATCACTGTTTTTTTTTAAACGAAAGTCCATGAAAATCTATGAATACTATTGTACCTATTGCTATTTTGCAAATTTCCATAAAGTGAGCAATGTGCTCATGAGACTGCCAGATAGCTTAGAAGAGAATATACGATAAAGATGTGGAAAAGGGACGGGATAGACAAAGACATTGAATGAAAGAAAATATATAGAATGGAAGGAAAGTTATATTGCAGAAAAACTAATCGCTTATAGTTTGTTTCTGAAATGTTGATTATGATACTTATATTAAAGATTATGGCATTAAAATTATAAAAATATAGATTGAATTTGTTCACTTATTGATGTGCATGTTCTATAGAGCTTTTCATGATTTGTAAAGTATCTAAAAGTGATAATAGAGAAATTTTATTGGCATTTTAATTTGTTTTGTTCTGTTTGGTTGTTTTTGACCAAGCGCTCCAGTCTGTCTGTCTGGCGTAGAACTCACTTTATGGACCAGGCTTGTCTGAGCTTGTTTTAATTCTCTTGCCTTCGTCTCCTGAGTGATGCATTTACACATGGGCACTACTGTGCCTGACAATGAAACCTGTCTTTTTATTTATATTTTTGGATTTTGTATATGAGTACTGTGTTCACATCATTCTCTCCCTTCTCCCCCTCCCCACAGCTCCCTGTTCCTCCCACTCCTCACAACTGTTACTCCTTATTCTTTGATTATAATAATTGCACACACACTTATGTGTGCAAACATATTAAGATAAGTCACTGAGTTATTTAGCACTGTTTATGTGTTTAAGGGTGGCCTCTTGATGTTGGAAAACCCGTGTATGGGCTCATTCTCCACAAGCCTGATTTTCCCTCTACCAGCAGCCATCAGTTGCTTGTAGTTCTGCTAGTCAGGAAGCCCTGTTAGAACACCCCCATCCATGTTATCATTTGATGTCATTCTTTTAGGTCTTATTTAGGCAAACAAACTGTTGAAATTTCCTTGTCCTATATAGACTGCAATATTTCACAGCAGATATCTTTTAATGGTCCTTTGACTCTTAAAATCTTTGAATCCCCCTTTTCTAAGCTGTTCTCTGAACAGCAGGGCTGTGCAGGGCTGTGCTGTAGATTGTACCAATAGGGGCTGGCCACCTTACAGTCAGTTGTTTTCTGATTTTTGAGCGAATGTGGCCTTCTGAAGTAAGGAAGCTTCTCTGATGCAGAATGAGAGTGACACTAACCTGCAGGACTAACTAAAGCACATGGAAAGCTATAGAGTTTATATTAACTCAATCTATACTTCTCGTTGACAGATCTTTTTTCTATCAAAAGATTAAAAATGAACTGAACATTATTTGCTTTGTTACTTTAAAATTTTAACAGTATATTTTAATTATATTATTTCCCTTCCCTCAGCTCTTCCCCACCTCCTTACCCATCCATTTCCTCTTTTCTCCCTCATAAAATCCAAAACACCAAACAACAATAATCAAGGGAAAAAGTTACCAAAACAAAACAAAAAAGCACACTGAAAAAGAAAAAAAGTGGAGTCTGTTTTGTGTTGGCCACTACTGTAGGCATGAGGCCTGGCCTGGAGTGTGGGAGATGAACTTGGAGTCACTCCACTAGATTAAACTTATTTTTCCTTTCCTAGCAGGTATCAATTACAAACAGCTCCTTGACTAGGGGAAGGACTTTGTGTCTACTTTAGATGAAACATTCATATATAAATCCTGAGAGCAAACATCTTTATATAAGGAAAATCACACAATAGTTGTCTTTTGGGGTCTCTGTTATTTCATTCACAATAATTGTTCTAAACTCCATCCATTTACGTACAAATTTTACAATTTCAGTTTTCTTAACATCTGAATAATATTCCACTGTGTAAATGGACCTCATTTTCATTATACATACATCAGTTGATAAACACTGCTGTTTCTAATTTCTAGGTATTATGAATAGAGCAACAAGATCTAGAATAGAATAGTAAGATATAGAATCCTTTTTGTATATTCCTAAGAGTGTTGTAGCTTTATCAAGTTTTAGATTAATTTTTCAGCTTTTTTAGGAAAGACCACACTAATTTCCAGAGGTATTTTACCGATTTGTACTCCCACTAGCAATGAGTAAGTGTTCCTCTTTCCTGTATCCTCTGAAGCATGGCGTTCATTTTATCAATCTTGGCCATTCTGAAATGAAAGAAAATTTCAGAGTAGTTTATTTAATTTACATTTCCTGATGGTGAAGGATGTTGTACATTTTTATGAGTGTTTTTAGGTATTTGTGTTTCATCATTTGAAAGCGCTCTTATTAGTTCCATACCCCACTTTTAACTGGGTTATTTGTTTTATTGATGTTTAGGTTTTGTTTTTTAGTTCTTTATGTATTCTAGATATGAACCCATTCAATGTTCTTTTCCTTACATTCATCTGCCCATTTTTTTTACTGAAAAGCAGCAACAAAACATTTGTTTTTAAGAAAAATACAGGCATATATTTTTAGAAGAAATATTATTTTATCTTATATGTATAAAATTAGCATATGTCTTTGAAACTGTGCTCCAAAACATGTGTATTTAGTAGTCTTATAGGCTAAACTTACTAGGTGCTACTGGATTTTATAGCAGACCAACTTTGTAACTTTGAAAAATGTGTCTCACATCACTTTTATAGGCCTTAAGTTTCACTGTACACCAGAGACGACTAAGAGACATACATATTTTGTTTAAAATGATTGTAATACTGTCCAATTCTCAGTAGTCAAGGAAGAGTCAAATTTTTTGTGGTGATGTGCAAATTTCCAGTCTGTGTTCAGTGGCATGCTCTTCCAGAGGATGAAAGTTTAGTGGCTAAAGCATGGCGTGAAAACAGCCAGCTGCAGAAGTCAAAGGTCAAACACTAGGATTTCACTTCATTTTAGCTTCTTCTGTGTCCATTTCTGTTCAAGGCGACTCTTGCTCCCATTTAACCTATGAATTCAGGGCAGAAGGTTGGAAACTGTGAGTCTCTGGCTTCATTTAACAAGACATCTCTAGCACTTTGGTACATAATTTTTCATAAATACCAGAGATCGCTAGCTACCCCAATCCTAGGGCCAGCAGATGGTCATTATGACAGCAGCTATGTTTTAAGGACAAAATGTTTTGTGATATTTACCTTAAGGTGTCAGTGTTACACCTTAATACATATCTGAGAAGATTCTAGTTTAAACCAAGTTGACCTTGTGATAGACTGCTCAGGATACAAGGGTGGAGAAAAGATTTTATTTGATTATTCTTATTTAAAGTTTATACCCCAATTCTCTCTTTTTTTCTGTAATGATAAACTACTATAAATTTTTTTGATTTACTTATAAGAGAAGGACAAAAAGTAATATTAAGTGAAAACAAATAATTAAAATGTACTAATATGAATTTTGATACAAGCAATTTAAGTTCCCTAAAATTATAAGGTAGGTGAATTTATATCTTATAACTAAATATTATTGTCTAACCATGTCCTTGTAGAAAACAAACTAAGGAATAGATTATGTTCTACTGTATCTCCAAATTTGTTTGTGGGTATAATTTTAATATTTAATTCATTAATTGCCCTTTATTTTTACTTTTGACATTTTATAATGAACAAAATCTGTCAAGAGTTATCACCTACTATTAAAAAGCATATCTTAAATTAAATTGAATTATTTTACATAATCTGAACAAAATTAAGGAATAAATGTTGGTGCTAGCCAAAGAAATCCATGGCTTATGAGACTGGACTTTAACAAAATGCATTCACCAACAGGAAGCATTGGAAATAAGGCAGGCATTTACATAGCTATGTTAAAATTCACAGTAATAGAGACAGAGACCTTGACTGTGAAAATAAAAATGAGAAAAATCTCACGCTAATCTGGTAGATGTGCAATACTGAATGGACACAGACAGGATGTCAATTTCCTAGCACCGATGATGCACTATGCTTGACAAACAACGCTGACGACGGTTGTAGGCTTATGGGAACAACAGCTGTGATAAAATTGAAAGCTCCAGGGTCTGGAGAGATGGTTCAGCAGTTAAGAGCACTAGCTGCCCTTCCAGAGGACCCAGGTCCAATTCCCAGCACCCACATGGAAGCTCACGCCTGTCTGTAACTCAATTCCAGGGGATCTGACACCTGTATACCAACGCACATAGAATAAAATTAAATAATTTTTTAAAAAGAAGAAAAATTCAAAGTTTCAGTGAGTATCTTTGCTGTGGATATCGCTCTGTATAAATAAACACTGGTTGGCAGGTAGCCAGAAAGGAAGTATAGGCGGGACTAACAGAGAGGAAAATTGAGGGAACAGGAAGGCAGAGGGGAGATTGCCTGGAGCCGCCATCAGGACAAGCAAGATGTAAGGTACCAGTAAGCCACGAGCCACGTGGCAAAGTAAAATTTGATAGAAATGGGCTGGATATAACAGTAAGAGCGAGACAATGATAGGCCTGAGCTAATTGCCAAGGAGTTTAAATAATATAAGAGTCTGTGTGTTTATTTTATAAGTGGGTTCCGGGACTGGCGGGACTTAGAGGGAGCTGGAGAGAAATTCTCCAGCTACAAATCTTCACTAGTATTGCTAATGATTTTTCCTCACAAAGGACAGAAGAGCAAAGAGAACTGTTATTTTGAACTTCCCTTTGATCTGTAGGGGAGATTTGTTTAATGACCTAGAAGTAGCAACGATTTGGGAAGAATTAAGACATCCAGTTAGAAGTAAGTTTAGGGGCATGCAATAGAAAGCCCACACTTTCTGGTATGGAGTGTACAGTTTGATTCTTTGCTGAAAGAGTTTAGAGGTCATTACAGGAGGCAATGTAGCAATATCAGAAATTAGGACTAGTCTTAAATGCTGTTCAGTCTTTCCATTAGAGGAAAATAGAAAAAGAAGAGGGTAAGAGTATGAATTTAGAGTTCCTACACTTCTTAATTATTTAATGTTAGCATGTCATTTCATCTCTCCATTTTTCTATTTCTGTGTCTGTGTATAGATTTATAGTTTCCTACTATAAATTACTTTAATGGAAATTGTTAATTGGAAGCCTAGGTAGTAATTTATAATAACTACTCAAAAGTATTAGTAGCTAACATTTAAAGAGTATTTCTCATGTTCAGATACTATTCTTAACTGATTACTTCTAAATAAGGTACAGAGTATAAAAATGGAACATCACAACACCATCCCAGATGATGTGGCTCCTGGAGCTCTAAGAAGGTAGAAGGAGATGAGGAACCTGGCGTCATTACCTCATATGTATGCCATGAAGAAAAATAAATAAACATGTGCAAGCTGTGAAGATTAAGCCTTCCTACACACTTTCTGAGTGAAAGTGTGGTATTAACTCCTGGTTACTAGTGTTTTTCTTTCTCCCTGATTGCCACCACAGTTGTGATAGAGCTGTAGGCAGCATAACACTTGTTCAAATGATGCAGACTCATTTAAGGAGATTTATGTCAGCCAGGCCAATGGACTTTGTTACAAGCATCTAAAAAACATGATCTTTATTCTGATCAAGTTTAAAAAAAAAACTGTGGAGTTTTTCACTCAGGACATAAAAGAAAACTAATATTCAGGAGGGTCAGTTTCTGCCTTATGTCACCTGAGAGTTTACAAAATTAAAAAGTAGTCTAGTAGATATTTTGAGTGACCTTACACTTTAAGAGAAGCATTTATTAAAAATAAGAATTATAGGCATAATTTGATGCCCAAAATCTCATTATTTTCATTCTGAAAAATATTTTTAAGAACAGAATGGTTAAGTTAAAAAAAAAAGAGTAAATAGTGAATAGATATTTTAACAAATCACAAAGTGATTTATAAATAAAAGATAATATCATATATTTCTCTAACTAGCAACAAGAGATTGGGGAAAATGGAGGTGAGAGACAGAGCCACTACCTGCTATATTTTTATCATCAACATCCTGAGTAAACACTTTTATTTCCTTCCAAAAGGTAAGTTACAAACAGTTTATTTTTTACTGTTTATTTATGTGTATCTGTGCACGTGTGTGCAAATGCTGGCAGAAGTCTGAGGAGGGTATCAAGTACCCTGTAGCTACAGTTATAGGTGGTTGTGAGCCACTTGATGTGGGTGAAGGAGTCAGCTCTGGTCTTCTGAAGGAGTAATATTCACTGTTAACCACTGAACTGCCTTTCCAGTTCTCAGACTTTCCCTAAGAAGTCCAACAAACACCTCTCAGATAGTAGGCCTTTCCTTGCACCATATGTGTGCTTAACACTAGCTCTTTCTAATGTCTGGAAGATCTTTCCTACCTTCTTTTAAATATTGTTCTTGTTTAAAATTGTTTTCATACAAAATAATTTAGTCATATTCTTGCTATTGCTCCAGCTCCTCCCAGACCTCAAATCCCTACCCACTTGAATTTCATATTCTTTCTCTCTCTTAAAACAAGCAAAGAAACAAAACCCCCAATAAAACCAAAACTAAACCAAAATATAACAAACCTTAAAATAGTACAAAAAAATCAAACAAACAACTAAACATAAAAATCAGAGTCCATTTTGTGTTGGCCAGCTGCCCCTGACCACGCACCTTGCCCTGGATGTGGTTGATGTTCCCACTGTGCCTTCTTGGAAGCAAACTAATGTCTCCTCTCTCCGTAGCTGTCAATCTCAAATGTTTTCTTGGTTATG
This sequence comes from Peromyscus nudipes, assembly GCA_902168325.1. Classification (NCBI taxonomy): domain Eukaryota; kingdom Metazoa; phylum Chordata; class Mammalia; order Rodentia; family Cricetidae; genus Peromyscus; species Peromyscus nudipes. Next base: position 18,652 of record CABHPH010149237.1, read on the forward strand.
GGTGGGACTTGGTGCTGCTTCTCTTTTTCCAGTCTAGGAGGTTGTCTGGTTTGAACTTGTGCAGGTCAAGTGCATGCTGTCACAGTGTTTCTGAGTTCATATTTATCAGCCCTGTTGTGCCTGGGAAAATGCTGTTTACTAAGATTTATTCACCACTTCTGCTTCTAAAAATATTTCCACCCTCTTTTCTACATTTCTGTGTTCTGAGAAATGCCAGAAATTACAGGACTGTGGCAGTGAGAGAATAAAGAAAAGACAGCCAGCACAGAGTCAACCTGGTTTAGGTTGACGGAGCTCTTTAATGGAGAAAATGCAGCATCTCAGAAGTCAAGTGTGTGATATATTATATATATATATATATATATATTTGGACAGGGAACAGGGTTACTGAATACAGATAAATAGAGACTTGAGTTTATTAACTACAGATAAAAAAATAGACAAGGTTATTACACATAGCTGAACGAGGTGGCAAGTTTCTTTAACTTGGTAGGAGAAGTCTTTGTAGGAGAGCAGCCTTCAGGCAATAAACATCAGGGGGAGAAAGTTAGTGTGGACAATTTATGCATACATTATCAACAGTTTTACTTAGACCTGAGGAAGCCTTGCAATCCTTCTGTGCTTTACCCCTAAAAAGCTTTGTTATTCTCATGGGGATGAGATTCTGGGGTCTTGGCATGGTCATGTCCATGTCTATAACACACAGTTACTCAGGATTCACTTGCTTCCTATATTACACAGATCTCCTTGAGTGGAGAAGTTTTATAGACAAGATAAATCCAGCTGTGCCACTCTCAGGCATATACCCAAAGGACTCTACATCTTATTATATAAATAAATACTTGCTCATCCATGTTCATTGCTGCTCTATTCACAGTTGCCAGAAATTAGAAACAGTCTAGATATTTATCAAGTGATAAATGGATAGTGAAGATGTGGTACACATATACAATAGAATACTATTCAGCTAATAAGAATTAAATTTTGAAATTTCCATGTAAATGTATGGAGATAGAAACAATCATCCCAGGTGAGGTAACCCAATTCCAGAAAGACAAAGACTGCATGTTTTCTCTTACATATGAATGTTAGCTTTTAAGCTTTACATGTGTGTTTCATTCAGACTATCCACAGAGGTTAGGCAGCTAGTAAGAGACCAGGAGAATGAGAAATCTTGCACATGGAATATAATGTAGTGTTACAAAGGGGGAAAGGCATATGTTAGAATAGGAGGATTAAATGAGAAGGAGAAAGAGCGAGCAAGGAAGAGGGTGAATATTGGGAAGGAAAATTATCACTCAGGGCCCTTTGAAAAGCCCTATGGAAACCCACCACTGTAGAAATTTCCGTATATGGAATTGAGGTGGAATTAACACACAATGGGGAGATGTAGATGTAACCAACTGTCTTATAAATAAGAAACACAGAACCAATGCAAAGAAGAAAGCCAAGAGGTCAGAGCTAAGAGCTAAAACCTTACCCTTCCTCCTGCAGTGGTCCTACCTCTCCGAAGGAGGAGCTACTTCCTGTGTTAAAGTCTTCATATAGTCTCTGTTCTGCCTTCTCATTGGTTGTAAACCCAACCACAGGACTGCCTCATCACGTCCTGTTTGTATAGACCTCCAGGTGTTCTATGGTTGGTATTGAGATTAAAGGCATGTGTATCCAATGCTGGCTGTATCCCTGAACACACAGAGACTTACTAGCTCTGTCTACCAAGTGCTGTGATCACAAGCGTACACCACCACTGCCCTGCTTTCCTATGGCTTGCTAATAGCTCTGACCCCCAGGCAACTTTATTTATTAACATACAAATAACATTTTGGTACAAAAGAAAATATCACCATAGGGAGGCAATACCCAACTAGCCATCAAATGCTACCTAATAAATCCCCCAGTATTTAGAATGTCTTACATATTTCTGAGTCCTTGGAGAGAAAGGGTCCAATACGAAAGCTCCACTGAGTATTATAGACTGTTGCTAGTGCTATTGATCACCCTCCAAAAACTGACTGGAAGACCCTATTGCTGAAGACCTCCACTTACTTATGTCATTGAACATGGAGAAATCGAGCTTGTGCTCAACTAGAAGTTCCACCCCTACAGACAAGTGTTCATAGTGCTTGGAGGTACTAAATGTGCTAGTGGAGAGGAAAAGTGATCATTGGTCTCACCCAACTACAAGCACTGTGAGATATAATATCCATTTTTACAAGTAACTCCCTTTTGATTGGATTCAAGATCTGTTCCATGATATGGAACCCACATCTGACACTGTTCTGGAGCCCAAGGACCTGAGACTTGATAGCTCATTTTCTCTAGAGAAAAAGAAGAAAAAAAAAACTACTGAAATTATTCCACTGACCGAACATAGAAATATTCTATTAATGATATATTGCTATAGATCAGTGCATTGCTAAACCCTTATTAGAGAAGCTTCTTGCAGTAGATAAAAACTAACAGATAACATTTAGAGAGTTAATGAGTTTGCAGCATTCAACCGTAAAATCTGACATGTCTGTAATCACACCTTTCCTACCTTCATGACTCAGGATACTTGTACACACCTTCCAAGAAACAGTTCTAATTCTAGAAAGCCCAGAGAGGGCACAATAGTGCCCAGAGAGCTCAGCTTCCAGATAATATGCCACATATTTTCACATGGTAAGAAAACCAGCAAAGTTATCTATCTGGGTAAAACTTAAACTTTTATTTCAAAATCCAGAGGCACTCTTAATCAGAGAGTTTGGAATGTAAGAATATTCTCAAGTGAGAAGAAAGTGTGGAACAAAGTCATATATAAAGTCAAATGAGCTCAGAGTAGAATAAGGAAAGAAGCAGTGATCACAAATGTCACATGAAAAGAACAATTTGGTAGCAAGTTTCATAAATTCCCAATTTTCATGTTTGTCTTCAGCTATAAATGGTCTTCCTGGACAAGTTGCCACAATTAAGGAGGGGTGGGGTACATATAAAACACCTTACTTTATATGGCACAATAAAAGTTTAAAAATCATGAACCTAGACTAAAATAGAATTTTAATTCTCAATTTTCAGAAGGAAAGTGGCTTTATCTCTACCTGAATAACCTGCACATCCAAATCAGAAATAGCCATGCTTTATTTCACATAGCTCCCAAACCAGTTCCTCCAGCTGACCTCTGTCTCTGCCAATGTCTTCATGTTTCTGGGTTATCCAGGTTTAAATATTCAAACTTCTATTTTATTCTTTCTACCTCATCCTCATATTCATTCACTTGTCAAGGTATGTAGCTTCTAAATGCTCCATGTCACTCATACCCATTCTTATTAACAGAGTTCAGGTCCTCGTTTCTTTGCTTCCAAACTGTTTGAAGCCATCCTGCCTGCTCTTTAACCTTTCTCTTACCTCCTCCGTAATGATGTATCCTCCAGAATTCTTCTTGTTGAAATTCATCTCAGATACTTTCACTCATCTTTTCTACCTGTCAATTTCACTCAAAATCCTAATTCTGTCAACTACAACTTATTATCGCTCCCTCACTGCAACCCCGACATTTGCTTCTGTATCATGTTTTAGGATTTCTGAATCTGGCCAGAGTTGGAGGATGAGAGGAAGAGAAAACAAAACTTGACCAATTTGGATACTTGTGGCATGTTCAAGTGATAAAGGAAAGAAGGAAGGGGAGTGCATGCCTTCTCAATTTTACTCAACAGTCTTAAGTATCTATGAGTGTGTACAGGCTCCAAGTGATAACACTGTACTATCAGTGACAGATTAACAAAATATTCCTTTTTACCTTTTACAAGCAATGGAGTTTTTTGTATTGTCTCATCATTTTAAGCTAACTTGTAAAGTTATTTAACTAATTTGTCTTCAGAATAATAGTTGTATTGTAATAGGCAAATATATTGTACATGACTTAGAAGCTAGTCTCTCTATTAAATGAGTTTTCCTTATAAAAATGTTCACATGTCAAGCTATCATTATATAATTTCAGAAAAAACCTGCATAAGCTAAAATTTGGATCACAAATATAATAATTAAGTCACTTATTATTTCATAGCTTTCATCAAAATTTGGCTTAGTGTGATTATCTTAATACTAAACTTATTAATACTAAACTCTTACCTGTACTTCTAACTAACACACATTTGCTTAATAAGCTAATAAAGAGAGCAGTGCATTAATAATTTAATACATCTGTAAAATGAAGTATTTCAACACATGGAAGATCAATTTGAACATGAGTATTGTAGCTTTTCATGTAGGACTAAATGATGAATCATTTAATATTTTGGTAGATAACTTCATGACTTTTCTGGATCAAGAATTTGGATAAATCCTTGCTAGGTGACTCCAGTTTCCTTTACTGTGGCATGGATAGCATTCATTGGATAACGTTCAGCTGACTGAGCGCCTGCATTATAAAGTCCACAATGGTTCAACTTAGCAGCAGGAAGGATAAGATGGAGGGCTAGAATAGTGGAGAGTCAACACTGGTTGGTAAGACTCATTACATGAAACTAAAGTCCCGAAACTCAAGTATTTATTCAGAGACATAAATATACTGACATTTTATGAATAAGTCTTGGAAGTCCAGTATTCTTATTTCTAGCATAACACATGAAACATTATTCATCATAGTTTGAAATCTATACAATTTCTTTTGAGATTTTAATTATAATTATGTAATTTCTGTCTTCCATTTCCTACTAACAGATGTTCCCATATATGCTTCAGATGTTCCCATATATGCCTCATAATCATTTCTTCTTCTTCTCCTCCTCCTCCTCCTTCTTCTCCTCCTCCTTCTTCTTTTTTTTTTTTTTTTGTTTTTTTGAGACAAGGTTTCTCTGTGCAGCGTTGTGCCTTTCCTGGAACTCACTCTGTAGCTCAGGATGGCCTCGAAGTCACAGAAATCTGCCTGCCTCTGCCTCCCAAGTGCTGAGGTTAAAGGTGTGAGCCACCACCGCCTGGCTCCACTTTTTTAAAAATTGTTGTTATATACACATATTTAAAAGCATCATTTAAAAATTTGAATAGAACACTGTGTGTGTCACACACCTTTAATCCCAGCACTTGGGAAGCAGAGACAGGTGGATCTCTGTGAGTTCAAGGCCAGCCAAGGCTACACAGAGAAATCATGCCTCGAAAAACCAAAAAAAGAAAAAAAATGAATAGAATATTCATTAACATATAGTCTGCAAGAGACACAAACAATACATGCCTGTTTATTCTCACAATTCATACACAGCTCTGGGAATATAATGTTAAACTTGTACAGATTAGCTAAAAATTTGCTAATCTTGCTGGGTGGTTGTGGCATACGCCTTTAATCCCAGCACTCGGGAGGCAGAGACAGGCTGATCTCTGTGAGTTCATCTACAGAGCAAGATCCAGGACAGCTATGACTGTTTCACAGAGAAACCCTATCTTGAGGAAAAAAGAAAGAAAGAAAAAGAAAAAGAAAATTGCCTGTCTTCCTAAATCTTCTCAAGTGTAATGTTACTTTGTTTTCATTTTTTTTATTTGTAACTTTGTTCAAGGCAGATGTTCTTTCTAGGGTAAAAATGATTAAGACATCCATGGGGCAAGTGCACCTGAACCTTGACCTCAGTGGGTCTATCACTGCTGAAGGTGTGCTGCTCTGGAGTAAGTGCTGTTAAGAGGTAGTCTAAGATACTTTACAGTGTCATCCCTTCTCCTTGTGAGAAGAAACTCTGCCCTTTCTATAGAGTCTCATCAAAGAAACTAGCAGCTAGGTGACCCATATATGAACACATAAACAATGATGTTTACCTTCTACAAGTGGATTTTCAGGAATGATGTGAAATCATTTTTCAGGAATCAGAAGAGTCAGATAGCTCCCCACAGACAGATAGACAGGGAAAGAGGCCCCATGTAGGTAAATATGCTTTCAGTTGAAACATAGCAAAGTGCAACTTCTCGGTTATTAAAAAAATGACTTTCTTCCTCCAATCCCACCTCCAATAGGACCTGTTCCTTGGGATTTGGAACTCTCTACTAGTGGGCTCTTTTGGTAACAAGCAATCAGCTTTCCTGTTTGTGCAAATCATCTGATCCCCATGATAGTTCAATCAGTCCGTCCAGAGAGAGGAAATGAGAATCTACTCCATGCCCAAACATCTAAAAATCTAAACACTGCAGGGAAATAGGGACTCTGACTGTAGATATTTCTCCCTTCAAGTAGCCTGCTCTGAGTGTGGTGTGCGTATTGCCACTTTCAATAAACCTTGGCTGGGTGCAGTGACTGCAATTGTCTTGCCTTTTAATTCTTTAATCATTGGTGAAAACAAATCCATTTCAAGACCCCTAGACAGTTATAATTTTTAACAGTGTTTCCATAAAAGGCTAATCACCAGTCACAACGCTGAAGGTGAGCGACAGGAATTAAATGATGCTTAGAAACTGCGGCTGAATTCTTCATGGAAGTTCAAGTTCCTTTCCCATCAAGTCCACTCTCTAGATGTCTTCAAGACTACGGAACACAGACATCTTAATACTTTAGTATGTGTTGAGGGGAAGCCTGTATCTCTGATGATCCTATTTCTACCTACAATTAGTTAACTCACTTCTTTTTTGGTGTACAACGTGAATGATACCTCGTGAGAATTGTGCTTCTTTTTATTCCATAAGAGCAAAGACTAGAAAGTAGTAGTCAACAAGATATCCTGACTAGAAGTTAGTTGCATACTCTGTTAGAATTTACATCTCACTTGACATAGATGTTCTATATATAGCATGAAAGTCTTAGAAAATGAAACTACTTTTCTTTTGACAATTAAGCAACATTAATGGCCTTGTTAAAGCACTAAGGAGCAATAACTTTTTAAAAAAGTGAAATGGTTGTGTGTAACCACTAATTAATTAAAAATGAGACATAAATAATGATAATATTTGGGCTTGATAGTTTGAATGTGCTTACAAGAGGTGACTATTAGCCTGCTAGAGAGATGTTCAGTTCATTCATGGAACAATGCAGATCCTTCTGAGGCAAGCTGTGATGGGAAACAAAGACTTGGGGCAGCCCCACCCTCAGCCATTCTCCTTTATTGCAATACCCTTGTTCACAAAGCCCCTTTCAACTGCTCTTTTATTCTACATATTTACTTTTTCTGCTTCAGATCTCCTCTTGCAAGCTCATGCATTTCATTTCCAACTCTCCAGCAAGCTAGACTTCAAACAGGACCTAAACAGAAGCTTCTCGGTGCAGAAAAAAAATAAATAACCTGGTGCAAGGTTTCGATGATCTGTATAAATGTTTTGAAAGTTTTCAAATTTTACATAAGATCGACCAAAGCAATCCTTGTGCAAGTTCAGATAACGTTACTGAAGCAAAACAGCAGCAAAATAACCAAAGGGTATGAGAAATATTTCATAGGACACTGGATTTATCCCATCAATATTCCAAATATCAAAGCAGATATTGAAGTACAGGATCAAATTTGTTATGCTGTGAATTTTAAGATTCATTTTTGATTTGGCTTTACTTTTATGATTATTTTTAATTCAGAAAAATTAAATTCTTTAATATGAGTTAAATGAATGTTTACAAATGCTAACTTGGAAATTTTTTGTGTATATTATATTCACATGATATATGGTAACTGCAATAAAACTTTTAAAATGCCACTTCTCTTAAGCTGTTCATCAAGAAAATATTTTTTAAAAATTCAAAAATATTTGTATTTTTGTGAAAAATATCATTTTCAGGTCAAATAAGTACTTAGCTTATCATTATTTATACCTGCAAATGTCAATATGTATGAAGATATATAGACATTTCTCAATCATTTGTGTAAAACACAATAAATTTTCTTTACTTATATCGTTTAAACAGGAACTATGGTATAATTTAAAAAATACTTTGAATTTTAAAGCAACTTAAATTGTAATATAGTCTCTGAAAATGACTTTTAATTACAAATTATTGAATTGCACAGATTATTGTTAATGATTCAATCTTTATTTCTTATAATTATCTTGTTTTCAATTTTTAAATGAAACTTTAGCTCTAACTGTATAGAAATCACAGCAGTCAGGTCATCGGGATGTACACTGTCTGTCCACTGTACTGCAGAGATTTCCCAGGCCTTTCTGAAGTAAAGTGTAAAGTACTTTTCTTTTCTCAAAGAAAATGTGACTCTCTCATTCTTCCAGGTTTACTTTTGAAACTGCTGGTATTCCATGAAGGCTTAGAGCTTCTGCTTTTAAAAGTATCTAATTACTCAAGAGGTTTTCCCTTAACAAGTAATAAAAGAATCAGATAAACACATTTTTAAAATTCACTCGTTTCCATTAATCATGTACCTCTGTCCCTGCTTTTAATTAGGGCAACCCTCCTCCTCCTCAAAAGTTTCAAATACTTTCCATAAAGCACATATGCACTCAGGCAGTGATGACCCTTCAAAGAAGCCATAAATTTAGTCGCTGGGAAATGAGAATGCTTCCCAGATGACTTAATTTGCTCTGGGAACACGTGCGTCCTCGTGTGTAACCTCGCATTCTGCTGCCTATGACCTTCAGCGACATCCACCTGCTGGAAGCCATGTTTGATTCTCTGACCGGGGAAACGCCTGCTTGACAGCGGAATGGTATCACAAGACAGTGTGATGGAATTTTTCTTTCTCTGTCATCATTAAGGGGGTTCCCCCTATGGCGAGGGGAATGAAAAGTACGATTTAATGTTCTCTGGAGAGCGGCAGGGGGAAAAAGCCTGAAAGCTTCACATGCTGCTTTCGGAGTGGGCCATTTCAGTCCTTGTGGCGAATGGGACGTCCCAGCGGAATTCGCCACAGACTGGCTGAAAAGAAAGGGATTAAGACCGTTCTAAGGATGGGAATGTAACAAAAGGACCACTTTTATGATGTAGCAGCATAAAATAGGGGACTCTATTGTGCAAGTGATTGCTAAAGATCTTTGAATTGGGCAGCCTAGCCTAGTAGGCCCTGTTCCCTGAGGGTTTAGAGGCTTGTTCTGGATGATGTGTCTATGCTAGAGACAGATTCTGCTCTCATTTAGGGGCGAGTAAGAGATTATCAGTTTGTTCCTACATGAGGTTTTTCCACACCTACCGAAAAGTGGCCTGTAGGGAGATTATACTCCAGTGAAAGTTGCTGCTAATTAAAACAAGTAATTAGTGTTCCTCCAGGCTTTGCGGTTTCACTCACTTTTGCCTGCCAGACAGCATTAGTTTAAAAGCAATCCAATTTCTAGCAATAACAGACTGTAAAAAAGTCATTTAACAAGTATATAAGTGTAAGGTTACAGTTCAGGCGTTGATTTATCTCTTCTGCGCTGGTTAGAAATAGAGTAGCAAAGCTGAAAAGAACGGAAGTTAGATAGCTTTTACAAATTAACATTGGGAAAGGAAAAACAAACAAAACCCCAAAAAGACACATTTTGTCAGTTTACAGGGGGGAAAGACAAGTCGGTACCAGAGTTAGAAGAAACTGAGATCCTAACTTACATTGGGTATCAAAATCGGATTTAATCTCTTTCCTCACAGAACTCTCACTTAGCATTTTGTAAACAGATCATTTCATACTTTTCCTTTGTTTCAGCTCCTGCCTTTGCTCAAACAGGGACTTTTTATTGATCAAATCTCAGTGAAATGAAGTAGAGTGGGAGAGTTGAAGATACCACTCACTTTATTACTTCCGTTTTTGCAGTTTCAAAATGACTTGCAGAGATTCATTTATTTATAACTGGTGGAAGGACTGAGCAAAACTAAACTGATTTGCAAAGAAATTAAAAATTGCTGTTGTTAAAATATATAACAGAAATCAATGTTAAAATGTGTCTTTCTCTAAATTCACACACAGCTAAGGATCTACTCTGATTGTAATTTCCATAACCTGACGTTCTTATGTAATTGATGCCTTTGCTGTTAGAAGGATTTATTTCTGAGGTTAATATCATCAAAGACAGGTGTGCCATTGTGCAAGCAATGCAATACCGATCATCATTAAAAAGCTGTGACTCTAGCTTCCTTTGAACAAATGAATTCATATTTAATTAATGAAAAATGTTTAGGTTTGTGAGTTCTCCAATGATATATTTCAAAAGAGTGCTAAATATCTCTCTGAAAAATAAACAAAAGTAATTACCTTTGTATAATGCATCCAATACAAATGATGCTGATATGGACAAAGTCATTTATATAAACTGTCAATACTGTTAAAGTACTACCTCTTTAGTAGTCATGCTGAAAAGATTCCAGTTACTTAAGAATCCTGATTAATTTTCTTTAAGTTTAAAGTAAGAGTGCACACCAAACTAGATAGTTTCTTAAATAGTGAAATAAATTATCTAAGTTATGAATGCTAACCCGTAAGTCAGAGCTGCAGGCTTGAGCTTGTACTTCCATCAAATTTGTGTTTCCTGATGACATATAAATAAGAATTTTGGATAAAACTGTTTTTTTTTCTTATGCCAAAACATGAACTAATAAAGGATGTTTTGTTTGTAAGCACACTTTTGTGAGATCATTTTTCCAGTAAAACTTTGCATCTTTGAGAAATTCGAAAATCAGTTCATAACTGTTGCACAAGTCAAGTCTGGTTTATTGAAGATGCTTTCTGCATCTGATGCTTTCTCATGATTAGAACTGTGTTCAGCTGCCATTTAAGATGGTTTGTAGCAGTTGTTGTTGAACAGTAGAAAAACCTTCCTTCAAAATCAGTCTTTGATAGCATTTGATTTTCTCAAATTGAATTTAGGCCACATCTATCAAGTCTCCTTTTGAGCTCAGAGTTGTTTTTTATTTCATGGCTGACGAGCTAGGGAATGTGACTGAGGCAGCACAAGCCTGGGGCACCAGAGGGCAGACTGCAGAGACCTGTGAGGCAGCGCTGAACTCTTTATGGATCCTGATGGAACCACAAAGGACACCATAATAGCTCTCATTCCATGTATTAAGCCATATTTGCACAACAATTCCATTATAATACCCGGATAATCTTTAAAAGTAATTTAAAAACAGCAAATGTATAACTGCTGAGTCTCAAGTAAAAGAAAACAATTTTCCTGAGCCAAATGTCTTTCATAAGAGATTTCAATTGTCATTTGATTCTATTTTAAAGATAATTTGACCTTATGATTCTGCCATTTCTTAAATGCATGTTTCAAACATAATTGTTTTCATTTGGATTTGAAGCTAAAATAATACAGCAAAATAACCTTCTACAATTGTTCTGCTGTTCTGCCATGTTTTGGTCTAACCACAAGGATTTCTAAGTCAGAATTACTAGCATTAAAATTTATGTCTTCAGGAGTTCAGTATAAGGTTATTCTCTCTATATAAATATTATATATGTGTGTGTGTGCCTGTGTATTATATATGTATATGTATATCTATCTATCATCTATCTATCTATCTATCTATGTATCTATCTATCTATCTATGTCTTGCTTGTTGTATGTGTGTGTGTGTTCCTTTTTTAAAACAACATTCCTGGGGGTTCCAGAGATGACCCAGTGTTAAGAGCACTAGCTGCTGTTGCTGGGGACCCTGGTCCTATCCCCATCACCTGTATAGAAACTCACAACGCTCTGTAACTCCAGACCCAGGGGATCTTATGCCTTCTTCTAAGCTCCATGAATATTACAAATATGTGGTACATGGATATACATCAGTCAAAACATCCATATGCATATAATATATGTAAAAAATATAAAAAATAAAATAAATATTCTCTATATATGGATAGTTAATCTATGTCCATTCATCTAGTTTATACAATTTCTAAGAACTCTAAGATCTTTATATAACACAAAATGTGAATAAATGTCGTTTAATAGAATAAAATTTATTTAAAATTTTTACCAAGATTTTATTAAAGGTACAGTAGTAATTCACAAACTTTCATTGTGGCAGTCATTCAGAAGTTTCTGTAAATGATCAATATATTAAAGATTATATATTTTATTAAAATATGCTATTTTAAGATGAGCCCTGTGTTGTTTCATACCAAGTAACACCCATACAATGTGTCAGATTTATTTATTACACAAAAATACTGGCTAGGAGAGTCAAATTAGCATTTATGAAAGGCTACAATACACCAGGAATCAAGCCAGCTGCTTCATGAATACTGTGTTATCAATTGCCACAGTTTGGAGATGAAAACTGAGTAGTCTACATAGAATAAAACAGTATGTTCCAGAAATGTAAGGTGAAGGGAATTCACATAAATAAATAAATAAACAAATAAATAAATAAATAAATAGATAGATAGATAGATAGATAGATAAATAAATAAATAAATAAATAAATAAATAAATAAATAAATAAATAAATAAAAATAAAAAACAAATAGAATGTCTGGATTTTTCCTGCCATTGTGCTCATAGTGTATTGTACTCTGCCCATGTAGGACATATTTGTTCTAGTTAGGAGAGGCCCATGTAGACATATAGATCAATAAATACAAAATACAACAGTAGATAGAAGTATGTAGAGGAAATAAAATAGTTGAGAGATTTGTTTCTATGACAATACTGTGTTTTCTTGTTTTTTGCTGATTGTTTGGCTTTTAGCCTAAGCTCAAGCCCTTGTCTTGGTTGACTAATTTATTCCAGCATTGGAGAGTGAATCTGGAGTCCCATCATATGCACTAAACACCTCACCACTGCTCTAAAGCACAGTTGTCTTTTTTTTTTTAATCATTTTCTTTTGAGATAGGGTCTAACAAATTGCTCAGGCTGGCCTTAAACTCATTCTGAAAATGAGGTGGGTCTTCAGTTTGTGATCTCCTGCTTCAGGCCTCCCAGATGGGACTGTAGGTCTGCAACCACTGGGGCTTGCCTATTCCTATCCTATTTAATTCCATGGACGTTATTCTGCTTTCCTAGGATTTTAAGTTCACATTCACTTTGTTGTTTTCTTTCTCTACTAAGCCTATTGATGTATAAGGCACACCCTCACTCAGAACAAGGCAAATCGCACTTTTGCAGGTCTGTGTTCTCAGAAAGTTTTGAAAACCATACTTTAGCTTATGCTTAGGTTGTACTCCTGGCCTTTGCCCTGTGCTTCACTGACACTCCTTCTTTCTGTGTTGGTAGTTGCCTGAACTGTGTCATGAATGATGGAGTCATTGGTTGCTTGCATTTTTCTTTATCACCTGTGTAATTGCTTTGTTTACTGAATGCATATTATGAACTAGCTACTATCCTAAATTATTTTTACAATTACATAACATGTAATCATTCAGATGACATAAGAAAAACATTACTGTTAGACTCTTGGTATGAATTAGGGAGCACAGAGACCATGAACATCATACTATTATCTAGTGATAAAGTCATGTCTTTGCAAGAAGACAGGGAGATAATTTTATTATTTTATGTTTCCGAGTCCTTTATAACACTATAGTCATTTTTAAATGAATGGCCATGGAATGATCACATTTTAATTCAGCATTTTAATTTTTACCCTAAAGTCTAGAATACAAGTTAAATTACATTCCGTGTTCCTTTCACAGTTGTTATAAATTGTCAGTTACTATCACAGCCCCCTGTGCTTCCAAACACCACCTCTCTTCTCCATTTTTTTTTTCTTTCCATAGAAGGGAGAATTGTAGAGCAGACGAGGCATTTGTTGTGCATTCAAACCTAGCTCCTCTGTTTATGCTGTGTCACTTTGGGCAATTTATTTAATTTCCCTTAGGCAAAGTTACTTTTTTCTCATCATGGATAATATCTGTCTTGGGGAAGGTTGCTATGGGAATCAACTTAATACAAGTAAAATGGTTTGGCACATGTTTTGCACACAATAATTTGGACTTTATTTGGAATTAAGATTCATTTGGCAATTGTTCTTATTCCAGAAAAGTTTGAGATGATTTTTTTTTCAAAATTTTAGTGAAATTTTATCTGATATTATTTTGTTTTAGCTTCATGAATTTTTATAAAGTATGCAAAATCAGCCATATTTAGTTATTTATTAAGGAAAACAACTATAAAAAATTGAAATTTTTTTAATATTTTAGGCTATATTCTAAACAGAAGAGAAATCAGAATTTTTATATTAAAGTTGGTTTCAGTAGCTAACATAGTCACATTCACATGACTGAGGCTTGAAAAAAATTATCAGTTTAGTAGCAAAGATGGTCGGTTCTTAAAAACTGAACTTGTTGACTGATTAAGACTAATTTTCTCAACTGCTTGAAAGTTACTGAAAAGTATGTTTCTAAATTAATGTTTTAAATCTTGCTCTGAACATTAGGAATAACAAGGATTGACAGTGGGGTGCGTGACAGGATGATCTGTACCTCTTTTCTGGTAAGGCATGCTGTGCTCTGCAGCTCCCTCCACTGAATTTTGTCTCTGACATTAAGCTCATGCAAATATGTCTGAGAGATATTCCATTATGCTGCTGTGCCTCTACTAACTCTTTTTTTCAGCTCTTAGTTTGCATTGACCATTATACACTGTGGTTTATGGAATTTGGTAAAAATAAAACAGCTCATTTATAGGCAGTAAGAGAAAGGTGTCTTTCTCCACTTTTTCAGCTAGAGCATACTAACACTTACGTACTATTCTTGCTGTACTGTCCAGTTCATTTGGTACCCAGCTGAAACGATACGTTTCATAACAGATCATCCACTTTGCTTTTCCTAGTGGTTTTTGTTGTTTTTTTGTTTTTTTTTTTTTTTTTTTTTTTTTTTTTTTTTGGTTTTTCGAGACAGGGTTTCTCTGTGTAGCTTTGGTGCCCATCCTGGATGTAACTCTGTAGACCAGGCTGGCCTCGAACTCACAGAGATCCTCCTGCCTCTGCCTCCCAAATGTTTTATACTTTTCATAATATTAGTTATTTTGTCTGCTCACTAATGCTACGTGTATTTATTTGTTTAGCTTCTTATCCTAATGTGTGAGCTTCACAAAGCAAAGAAAGCTGTGTTACTCATGTGCTGTCTGGACTTTCTTCAAATACCGAGTGAACGGCATGAGCAGAAGATGCAGCACTTAAAGTACAATGGGATCAGATGCTTGAGTTACTTTCTAAAGGTTATGGGAGAAGCTGTGTAAAAAAGATAGATAACTGCAGGCCCTCTTCCAAGGTAGGGATGATTTTCTTCAGAATTTCTCCAGTTGTTTCAATGTCAGCACGGATACTCAGTATGCGCTCGGGGCCACTGCTGTCGGGGACTGAAACACTGGCTTTGTAGTCCGCACGGAGAGCCTTATATTCTTGCCCCCTTTTCCAATCGCTGCCCCCGCATTCTTGCTCTGAAGCAAAATGCGCAGTTCAACCATCTCGTCAGTATTTCTAGATCATTTAAAGGCTTGCTCCTCTTCCATATCTTCTGCAGGGCGTTTACCAAATTCACCATTGGTTTCGGTGTTGGGGAAGGTTTCTTCTGGCTGTGCGGTCTCCATTTTCTTGAATTAAATGGATACACCAATAGGCCGCAACCGAGAGAGAGGCGAGCACGACGGCGACGTCCGTGCAGCGGAGAAACAGAGGATAACGCCTGGAGCGCCCTCCTCCTTTCTCGTTCGCGCAGCTCCTCTGTTGGATATAAGTGCACCTCTTGGATATAGGCAAAACACATTGGCGATTTCAGTTTGGGTGATTTCTTAATGGTTGGAAAGATGTGGCTTGGTTAAATTTCCATCACATATTCATGCTTATAATAAGCTTGGGATTTTGTTTCTTTTTGCAAATGTTTGCCAATAATTTTCAACAGTTTTCTGTGTTAGTTGTGGAGAACTAAGGTGGGGAGCAATATTACAAGTTAACCATCTTAAGTATATGCCAGAAGCCTGATGGGCAAATGAGCTTTATTAATCAGAATAACACTTGGTTATGGAAGTGGCTGATGCTGAGTAAATCTGGTTATTTCTGTTAGATAATTTCTCACCTATAGACAAACTGTCAACCTGCTAGTGTCTTGTTAGTTGAACTTTGTAAAAATATATATATACTTGTTTTTCCATTGTATGCACAATGAAAGAAAAAAAGATGTACCATTTCTCTGTTGTGTGTTGAATTATGTAGGAAATGTTTGTGAACGATTCAAAACAAATGGAAAAAGTTCCTGTGGATGTTTTGTGTAGTAACTTGGCATCTGTATTGATAGTTCAAAATCCACATCTAAATAAAACTACCATGATGTTAAAAAAAAATAGATAAATCAGGTGATGTTGGCCAGCTAGTGGTGGTGCACGCCTTTAATTCCAGCACTTGGAAGGCAGAGGCAGGTGATCTCTGTGAGTTAAGAGGCCAGCCTGGTCTACAGAGCAACTTCTAGGACAACCAAGGCTGTTACACAGAGAAATCCTGTCTCTAAAACACAAAACCGTCTATATATAATCAAAATGATCAACTTCCAGAGGGCTCACAATTATACCTCAGCAGCACACTGTTAGTTTGAGTCATTTTAACAGCAGGTTTTCTCTGTTCTTAGATGAATCTGGTTTTCACAAGCTTTGTCTTAAGTGTAGATCCAAACGGCACGTTGTTTCTTCTGTAGTGCTTGCACGTCAGAAAAGAAGTGAGAACTCCGTGAAGCCAGAGTCCATAGCAGTCAGCGCTCACTCTGTATGTTTTCTTACAGGATTAAAGCTCTAGACGGTGCCATCTCTACTCCTTAGTATTTTTCTTTTTACTAAATTCAGGTTTTCCTTTATAAAATTCTCTGAGCATCGACACAAAAATCCCTTTTCAAAATAAATTCAATATTTCTCCTTCATTTTTCTCGACTTTTAGGTTTTCTTCCATACCAGAAGGAAGTGTCTTCTCATGAACAACTTTTTATTTTGATATTTCTAAACATTCTCACTTATGCTTTCTAATTGAAGCCAATTAGTATTTAAGCTTCATGAAAACAGTACTCATGTGTTCCATATATTCATGCATGCCAAATCCTGTGAATCTCACCAAACACATCTTAGGCACTCAGAAAATAATAGTTGAAAAAGTAACTTTTCTGTTTTCAGTTGTTACTGATACTCTTGCATTTCTGCTTTCTATTCGGTACACTGGGTGTATGGCAATTTCCTTCTCAATATCATTATATAGACAGTTTATTTAAAACTTGGATAAATACATATTTGTGTGTGTAAAGACTCACTCCATTTCCAGTTGCACTCTCTGCTTTTTGTTCATGGTTACAGATGTAAGGTCACTTCATTCTGCTCCTGAAGCCCAAGCCCGCAACCAGCTGCCATACTGTGTCTGCCAATATGAACTCTAACTCTTTGGAACTCTAAGTCAAAATAAACCTTTTCTTCTATAAATTGCCTTGGTCATGGTATTTTACCACAGCAACAGAAAAGTAACTTACATACTGTCTTACAGAGATGGTCTCAAATCAGTCTGCTATCACAGTCACATGGACTCTTTCTCTAAGTAACAGTTATTTCTTATATTTGTGGAGACCAGAGTGTAAGCTCACAGAGCCAGCAGGATCTGGTTCATGGGACCAGAAGTCTTTCCTCTTTGGAGGGACATCTTGTTTGCACTAGCTTTGTAGTACATAGCTACTTCTTATAATTATGTTAACCAATATGATAATATTCCGATCTCATGACCTAAGTACATCTCAAAAGCTCAGGTATGAGTGTTATCACATCACTTGGTATTAGGACTAAATACCAATATATAGATTTTGGAGAGCCATGGATGATCCATCTTCAAGGAAAGGGGAGCACAGCATCATGTGCAGAATATTGAGGACAACAATTAAAGCAGTTGCTTTCTCTCTCTCTCTCTCTCTCTCTCTCTCTCTTCCTTTCTACACTATCATGGATAAAATGTTATTAAATAGTTTGTTCCTATCTGACTGCTGATAAAAGCTTGGTTATGTTCGAAAGGGCACCTGTGAAAGTGTAGCACAGTGGGAGACTACTTGTCTATTATTCATGATGCTCTGAGTTCAACTCTCACAGCACCAAATAGAATAAACAAAATATTCTAAATTCACCACAAAAGGTTTTACCATAAATGATAAGGTCTGTTTTCATAAATTTGATAGGTCCTACAACTTTATATTAATTGCAGAAATCAGCCAAGTGAGCAGGTAGCTTGATATTCTTTCCCTAAGAGGTATATAATCTTTAGTCAGTTATTATTTTTGATCTTTAATTTCCATCCATGATAAATTGATTATGTGTTACTAGTTATTATTTTAGTAAAGGTAAAAGCTCAGAGTGTTAAGGGTGTAAAAAGGACTCTTTTGGCCCCTCATATTTGCTGCTTGTTCTTTTGTTTCAATTTGTTTGTTTGGGTATTAACTACTAGTAAAACTATGGGTTAGTCAGTAAGTCAATCTGTTAGTTAGTTATTTAGTTACTTAGCTGAAATTTCCCTGTTTATCTCAGGGTAGCCTAAACCTCAGTATGTAGATCAAGTTGGCCCAGGACTGCCGTGTCTCAGCCTCATGAATGCTGGGAATACCACCATACCTAGTGTTTTCCTGCCTCTTTGAAGAACTCATATTTATCCCATACTTTACCAAAAATGTTTTTTTTCTTGCTATTTCTATAGACAAATCCAAATTATCTTCAGACCAACGAGAGTATGGCCGAAGGTCATTCGGTGTAAGCTGCACTGTAACTGGTGTAGAAAGAGCAAGGGCCAGTGTTATACTCTAATTAGCTGCATGGCCTTTAGCTGACAATCTCTTTTTCTAAGTTTTTCTGTACCATAAACTTGTCAAATTAAAAGAAAAAAAGTGAGATATCTTCTAGGTCCTTTATGGTTCTTACATTTCATAATCCCATCATATATCATTTCAAATTACAAATCTCCAAAAGCTCCCTGAGGTTGACTTTAGCTAATGTTGTGTGTGCTTATCTTTCTATTTATCTCTGTAAGCACGCTGACTGACAGACACTTTTCACCTGTCCTTGTCAATGCACCATGATCATTCACAATGGTACTTAGTCAAGCTGATATAAACCACGGTTTCCTTTATAGTAGAATTTTGATTTTAAAAAAATTTTCTGATTTTGTTTTTTTAAAACAGAATCTCCCTTTTAGATAAGACTGTTCTTAAACCTATGTCAATCCTCATGCGTCAGCTTCCTGGGTGTTCAAATTAGTAGCCTTAGCCACCGTACTCAGCTTCAGTTGAAATTTTTGTTGTTGTTTGTTTGTTTTTTAATTAAGGAATGTCTTATTCATTTTATATACCAACCACAGATTCCCCCTCTCTTCCCTCCTCCCATGAGCTGGCTTTTTGGCACCCACTACCTATAGTGGGACATCTTGCACAGTCAGCCTTGGTGCAGAGGACGGTGCTTGAACCTGCCTCTACTGAGTGTACCAGGCTCTGCTGACTCCCCATGGGAGGTCATACTTTGTTGAGTTGAAATTTTGCATCTAGAACTTGAGCTATGGAACTTTCAAAAAAATTCAACTTCCCCACTCTGAATAGGATTTTATTTACTTTGAAAATTGGCTGATAGTTTGAATTTTTTCTGAGCCAATGACTTTGGGCACTGCTTAAAAACATAAAGCTGAAGAAGTTGTTATATATTTGTGCCATCCTTCACTTATTTTCTGTCATTTAATACATTCTAGCATGTGACATGTTTATGAAGAGTACGCTTGACAATCATATGCTCAGAGAAGAGTGTGTGTGTGTGATCTCAGACAGGGTCAGAGAAGAGCTGATACCCCAGAAATGTCTTGTGTTCATGAAAATGGCCACGCATGCACTGTCACTGTGATCTACAAAGCTCACACTCATGGATTCACAGACCACATTAGTCCCCGAGACCTTCAAATTGGCCTCTAAGGGTTATCCCCAGGCACCTAGTCTTGTAAGTTCAGAAATGATGACCTTTTAAAAAAGACACTTAAGTAGACTTTTAAGGAGATCACTAAAAAGGAATTTAATCAGGAACAGAGCCAGACAATTGGAAACAGGAAGAGTTAAGTACCAAATATTCTAACGTGGCTTCTTGAAAGTTGTGCTGAGCATCTAGTGAGGAGAAAAGTAACAAAAACGAAGTGATAACTTTTCCAGGGATAACTTCCATCATTACAGAATCTATCTAGATTGCTTTATTGTATTAAAACAGAGTAATTCAGTTTTGAACCCCTAACAGAGTGTGAGTAGATTTATTAAAGGATGTAGGTTTAGATAATTTACTAGAAACTTCTATATGTCTAGTTACAATGATAAGAATATAAGTAATTATAGCTATCAAAGAATATGAAAACTGTACACCTTAAAAACCTTGTTCTCTGCTAAGTGTGGTGGCACATAACACCCAGGAGGCAGAGGAAGGCAGATCTCAATGAGTTTGAAACCAGACATCATCTAAAATATAAAAAATAAAAAATACGTTCTCCTTGGTTTTTAGGTGGCCACCTTTATCTTTTCATTATTTATATAATGCTAACATTGTTGTAAAGAAGTATGTTAACTCAGAACAGGAAAAAAAACGGTCATGTAGGTTTTCAGGATTACTAATATTAAGGAAAACATGGCTCCACAGCTTGATTTATTCACCAAAATTAAAATTAAGGCCTATCCTAAAGTAACAAGGGCATGTCATTTCCAATTCAAATTTTAAACAAATCATGTGGATCTTTCCAGATATTCACCGTCCTTTTGAAATAGCTGCGGAGACATTAGGTCACTGTCCCCTCTGAAGCATTTGATGTATGTTTTCTTTCCTTTAGCTCACAATCATGGCCAGTGGATAAATGTAAACAAATAGATGCAGCTTTCAGATATATCAGTTTGGTAACCAACTGAGCAGTTGATCCTCAGAGCTGTTTCAGGCTTTTGTTTGTTTTAAATTTTTATCCTGTTATTCTTTCTTTGTTTTTCCTTTCTCTAATTTTCCATTGCATAATAACTTCTGGATAAATTCCCACTATAGTTTCATAACTAGATTTAATGAATCTGCCGAACCTTTAACCTTTGGCCAACAAACAAAAACTATCACAGTATCTATTACATTTATTTTTTGGAGGGAAGATAGTTCTATGTCAGGCATGTTAATGATAAATCTTTCAGTGTACAGGAGCTTATTTATGTGGGTCCCTGTATAATTAAATAGATGGAACTTAATCCTTTCTCTGCCCTTTCTTAAAATCTGGAAATAAAACTAAACGCTAGGTCTTGCTATCACATCCACCCTTATTCTACTTCTCCATTGGTAATCTGTCTACAGATATAAATCTTGGTGCCAACTTCCAGTGAAAAGATAATTTCTTCATAAGTAGACAGCCTTTGCAGCCTAGAGGGCTATTTTGCCTGGGTCTTTGCCTCTTAAATGCACCCTGTCTACTGACTTCGCACGGCCTGCAATGCTGCACCACCGGTGTTTCTAAGAGCAGTAGGCAAGCCGATGAGATGTGCTTAAACAGATCAAATTCTAAAACTTGGAATTTATACTTTGCACAGTTTTACGCCTTTGAACATCTATAAACATCTCTCTAAGCATTGTCCTTCCAAAGGAAATGAAAAACCAAGCAGGCAGTCCAGCCTCATTTCTGGGCAGAATAAAGTCATGCGCAATGAACACTAGAGGGGGAGCTTCCCCTCTCAGAGGCTGCTGATGCTTCTAGGATCATTCGGAAACAGTAAGCTGAGGTCTGACCAGCCATGGTTTTAAGGGTCAAGAATGGGAGGCAGTTAATTTGTTGTTCTTTTCTAAAAAGAAGCAAGACATTGCAGTGGACTTGAGAGTCTTAGCTACTATTCAAGCCATGTTACAGAAAATCTTCAAATCCTCTCCAAGGCAGTTTTAATTTAAGGGATAGGATTAGAGAGCTTTATGGTTTTTTCTTTCTTTTTCTTTTTCCCTCATATTTTGCTAAAGCTGCGCATCATTTAAATACCTAAGGAATTATGGAACGAATCATCACAAAATATTGATAAATTTAATGTCGAGGGAGAAGTAGGCACCCTGCTTATTAGGGTCTAATAAGACACAACATTTGAAATGAGTTTACAAGGGAGTTAGACCTTGGATCCCCCCTCCCCCCATGCACCCACATCTTTGATTTAAAGAACTTGAGATTCTTTCCTTTGGAAATGAAAACACATATTTCAACTACTCCCCTCTCAAGTTTAAGGATTTTTAAAACTGTTGAAGTTATTATACATCTCAAATCTTCATAACAATAATCTAATTTGCAAAAAACTGAGCAAATTTAAGTTTATCAAATGGATCATTTTAAGTACAAATGTTTAGTACAATTTTAGTAGGAAAATTGTACGCTGATAATTCATTTGTTATGACTCTTTTTTCCTGTCACATCTTGTATTAGATAAAACACACTGTTTTATAAGAACAAACTATTTTTCCAAACGGAAAAATAATGATAAAAAAATTAACAAAAGTAATTAGAAACAAAACTGCTTTTCTCTAATGCTGCCAAGTACCAAGTCTGATCTCTGTTGAATATCATTTTCTTTGCAGCAAACTCTCATTAGCCAGCACCCGCGTCTCTTCCTGGGACGCTTACACTATTTACTATGAACTTTTGAAAGCTGACCCAAGCATGATGAGTCTGGTGTATGAAAGCATAACGAATTTAAACTATATTTTTAAAAAGTGGAGAAAGAAGAGGAGGAGAAAAAGACTAAAAATCTTCTGATGGATTTCAGTTCTTGGGATCGTGAGAATGGCCGGTGAAGCGACAGTAGGTGCTTGATTTCAGTGAGTAAGCTCTGCAGACGAGTGGTGACCGATCAGCTCTGACTCCCCCTAAAGTGTTTTATATGAGTACAGTGAGAGTTAGCACCCTCCTATCCGGCAATCAACAAAACTGTCCATTTCTCCTTGTTTTTTTTTTTTTTTTCGGGAGAGATTTCAAAGAACCATGGTGAATAAACTTTGAAATTTCTTTTCCGATTTCTGTAGTGCTTTCTCCAGAGATCAAGTGAAGGCTTATTAGCCACCTCCCACAAGCCTGCAGATTAATTTTTCCATAAGCATTATTTGCATAACTGAGAGAGCAAGGAATGCCGCCTTAAATGGATTAACCAGAGGATAAAAGAATTTCCTCTTATAAAATGCTCGGTGAAACCAGTTTTGAGGCTGTTGATAGGACCATCGACTGCCTCTCCTTCTTTGTCCACTGACGGCAGTGCAGGTTGTGTGAGTCAGAAAGCAGTGGAATGCTCCGGCCTGATAATACACAAACTTGAGGTTGGAACTGTATATGAGTTGACTAAATAGCTGCTACTTTTATCTCTGTTATCAGTGCTAGGACAATTTTTCCTCTCAAGAAAAATATCTAGTTAATTTCTTGTCTTCTTATAGAAAAAGTGTTTTACATAAGAAAGTATTATAGGGGCTGAAGAGATGGCACAGCAGTTAGGAGTACTTGTTGCTCTTGTAGAGGACCCGGGTTCAATGCCCACATTCACATGAAGGATCCCAATCATCCCTAACTCCAGTTGCACAGGATCCTACACCCTCTTCTGACTTCTAGGAAAACCAGGAGTATATGTGGTATACATACCCCCAAACAGACATACATATAACATCATACAGACTGAGCAGCTTATATTTAGAAACTTATATGTGTATATATGTACATACATATGTATGTATGCAATAACAATTAATGAAAAAGTGGAGATGAATTTAAAAGAGATCAAGAAGAGGTTGAAGAAAAGGGAAGTGAAAAGTTATGTAATTATAATCATAATTATCAAAATAAAAGAACTTATAAAATAAAATAAATGTAAGAAAAAAGAAAATATTTGGCATCTGAAAATGTTAAGCATTAATGAAATTTCAATTAAATCCTCAAGTTCAATCATTGGTGGCACATGCCTTTAATCCCTTCACTAGGGAGGCAGAGGCAGGAGATCTCTGTGATTTTGAGGCCATTCTGGTCTACAGAACTAGTTCCAGGACAGCCAAGGTTACACAAAGAAATTCTGTCTGAAACAAACAAACAAACAAAAAAGTCCTCAAGTTAGGTAAAAACTTGAGGTAAGAGAAAGGTAAAGAGAAAATGGACTGTCCTGTGAACAAACATAAATTTTTGAAAATTATCTATAGCTTGTGTGTGTCCTGAGTCATTTGCCCTTAACATACTCCAGATATACATGTTTCTGAAGTGTTTAATCTTCCAATATTTTCTTCATTCATATTTCCATATGACTTATGTTCTTTAAAAGTGCTTTCATTTTGCTTTTAATTTATAAAATTAACTTACTATGAATTTATGTATTTTCCTTAATGTAACATTATGTTTCATGAGATAATTAGACTTATTCCTGTGACCTATTTCTTGATAACCATTGCATTTTAGAAAGCTGAATATAATCAGAGTAGATACTCACATTCATGTTCAGATATTCACATTCATGTTCATTCTATAAGCCTCATTTTTATAGTAAATGTTTTTCTTATAAATTTTATTGTAACAAAGTTGTAGAGATAAACATATCCAGCCAAATTATCAGTTAAATGTCTAAACATTACTTCAGATATCCAAAATAAGTTTTGGACCTCAAGTGGGAATGGGTGGATAAAGCATGGTGGATATATTTAATTATCGATAAATAATTTAAGAGAAAAATTGCTGCATATTAGATTCACTTAGATGGCAAGTATATAAACTTTCGTATAGTTATTTTGGGGGAAGGAGGGAGCCCTGGAAGTAAATGTCTCTGCTAATAAGTACCGAGGAAGAAAGTGATCCTCCGTAACCATGGTTCTTCAGCCATCTTTGAGCGTCACTGTCCCGTCATTCCATGGACATGGACGGCTGTCATTTTCTCATGTCCTGTCACAATATAGTTTATTTTAAAATATAGGGAGAATGGAGGCAAATAAAGGCATCTCCGAGAGAATGAAAACATGCAAGTTG
Organism: Peromyscus nudipes; assembly: GCA_902168325.1. Lineage (NCBI taxonomy): Eukaryota > Metazoa > Chordata > Mammalia > Rodentia > Cricetidae > Peromyscus > Peromyscus nudipes. Next base: position 43,457 of record CABHPH010149237.1, read on the forward strand.
TTTAACTGAAGTTTATGTTAAAATGATTAACTTAGTTTTAAGGAGCCTCATTTAAGTGAAGCTGATTGATTACATAGGAGTTTTTTGAATAAATATCGTTAACAATGTTGAAATAGGTATCCTTTTAAAATCAGTATCAAATACTGATAGCAAGTGTCAACAATTATTTTTTGTATTTTTATAAAGCTAGGAACTGAAGCCAAGGCCTTGAGAACATTAGATACATACTACTTACTCCAACTTGGTTTGGATTCCCAAGTGACCGACTCATAAATTAAATAACATTGTACACCTACTATGCTTCAATACACTGTATCTAAGATTAGTTTAATACTGTGAACAAGGTCAGACAGGTTTTAAATCATATGACATTTAAAAAATTGGCATGTACAATGAAGCAACTATCAATAGTAACTAAGTAATTCTTAATAGTAACTAAGTAAATTCCTATTGCACACAGGAGAGATTCTCTTCCAGCTTTAATCATCTTATAGGATGTTAAGAAATGGTAGAAAAGACATGAATAGATTTTCTAAAATTTATCTATTTACTCTACAAAAAAGAGAGGATGGGAAGAACAGATGTAGTCTAAACATTAGTTGAGGTTATAATACAAAAGGAAAAGAAATCTTATGAAAGTGATAGATTGACAAGGGTGCTTGCTCTGCACAGAGGATGTCAGCCATGTTCATCTGGTGATAGTAGAGAGCTATTGAATGTTTTTTTAAAGCAAATTAATGATCAAGACAGATTTACATGTTAAAAAGATTACCCTGACAACCGTGTGGGGAATGGAATGAAGACTGCTGAAATTTAGAGAAGCA